>CAKNYM010047524.1:0-35411 GCA_932195095.1 Andricus curvator | reverse complement strand
ACAATCTGATTATAAACTATTGTTAATATAAACCGGCATTGTGGTCTAGTATAAGGTTTCAAAAAAAAACCTAAAATTATTTTTGAAAAAAGATTGACACGCGTGCATCTAGAACTCAGTCAATCTTAAGTCCGCTGTACTATACACGGGTTTTTCTGCGAATTTTTTTGTGTACTATATAAAAAAAATGTTAATGAAAAAAAAATGTTTCCAAATAAAGAAAAAAAATTGTACTCGAATACTGGTGCAGATATTTTAAAGACAGTCGCAGTTACCGGCGTGTCGAATCAGTAGAGTTTCTTCTCAGGGGAGAATATGTAAATTTAATGTAATGTACAGTATATATATATACCATTAAACCATTTCCCTTTCAGGGTAGGCGTGACACTACCCGATTCGGGTAGTGTTTCTAGGTTTTTCTTGTAGTTATAAATAACTACAAGCGTGGGCTCACCACACCCACGATGTGCCAACAGCACTCATGTCAGTATTCTTGAATGGTCACCCATCCAAGTACTAACCGCGTCCAACGCTGCTTAACTTCAGTGATCTGACGAGAACTGGGTTTTTCAGCGTGGTATGGCCGTTGGCCACAGTAATAATCAAAATATGCAGAATTTAATAAAAATTTATTACTATATCTCAATCTGTCGTTTCCTTGTAGGAAAAAATTGTTTTTTCTTCAATTATTATCAGAAGTACCTTATTTGTGATGATCTAATAGAGCTGATCAAAAATTCATTTATATGAGTATTATAAATATCTGTATGAACGAAAACTTACATTATATGATATGGTAGTGTTGAACAGGGTGTAAATATTCAGTTGAAGATGTAAGTAAAGTAGACGGTGTTGATTACTGGTCAGAATGTAACAATCTTAACGTTTCGACTGTTCTTCGACAGTCATCTTCAAAAGAATTACAAAATGGGCAAAGGGTAACCTGTGTGACATGAGTAAATAACTATATAAAAAAACTATATAAATAACTATAAGGAGTAGCCCAGAGGAAAGATCTGGAAAGTACGTTAATAAAGCTTAACAAGAAAAAGTAGTACAATATTAGAGAAATAAAATAAAATAAGATCCGTTTAAAATAAAAATGATAGTGAAGAAAGATACACTTTTTTCATTGAGTAGCATGAATGAGACTGTTATAAGTGATGCTCATATTATCAATGTCAGTTCCGAAATTAACATTCTTTGTATTTTTTACAATGTAAAACATTTCCATAAATATACGTTTGTAATAATATGTCTCTTTAGCAAGAATAGTAAGGTTATCAAAATCAAAGGAATGTTTGTGATAAGTCGCATGTTTGGCAAGGGCAGTGTTGAGACTGATTTTATCACTATCCCTCATATGTTCTTTGATTCTCAGATCTATATAAAGCTTAGTTTCACCGATATAACATTTATTACAACCCGAGCATGTTATTTTATAGGCTACGTTAGTTGTTTTATTTATGGGAATTGGGTCCTTTTGATTACTGAAGCAGTTGAAACTATCTTTGACAGGTTTGAAAATGATTTTAATGTTATGCTTACCATACAGTTTTTGAAAGATTCTGGAAATTTGTGGATTGTAAGGTAGAACTATCGAACGATACCATTTTAGGTCCCCGTCTAACCTTTTGCTAGTATTCTCGCAAGAAGTAATTTACTAACCCTTAGATTAATAAGTTTATTGGTAAGTTTAGTTGGAAACCCATTAATTTTAAGTGTGTGAGAAAGAATTTTTAAATTTTCTTGGTGTAAAGAAACCTGAGATAGTTTAATAGCTCTGTCGACCAAGCTGTTGATAATACTGGTTTCATGAGGGGGATAAGTAACAGAGTAAAAATTAGCGTATCTACCAGACCAAGTTGGTTTGCGAAACCAGTTAGTGTAAATTTGACCGTTGATATTAGAAATTAGTACATCCAAAAAACTAATACTTTTTTCTTGCTCGTTTTCAATAGGGAACTGTAATCTATTGCGATATGTATTAAAAAGGTTTTTGAAGCGTTTAATTTGATCATGAGGAAGGCAAGATAAAATATCATCGACGTAACGATAGAAAAACATGGGAGTAAACTTTGGATTTCGAGTGAGAACTTCATGTTCTAAAACCTCCATCACCACGTCGTTCATTTTTAACCCAAAATGAACACAAAAAAACGAAATTCAAGTTGAGATTTGGACCTCCTTTTTCAAAGCTTCCTAATCTCTAAAAGTATAATTAATTAAGGATCGCTTAATTAATGTCTTTTTTCTGCGCTCTAGCAAAATATTTTTGAACAAATTCTTAGTTTCGTCACTTTAATATTATCATTGATTACAATTTGTTACATAGCCTGGAGATCTTAACAGTGTCCACACATTATTTAAGCTTTTTATTTGCTGATGAGTAAGAGATAATTCATTTCGAAAATAACCTTGTTTCAAATAAACAATTATTCTGAAACCAACAGAATTATGACAGAATTATTCATTTATAAAGTTTTCCACAGTCGAATAATGTTTAATTTTAAATAGTTATATTTTCATAATCTTCAGTTAAAATTTTGTTACATTTGCACGGCTTACATTTGCGAATAATAAATTAGAAATTGGTAAATTTTAAACGACTTTATATTACACCATTTATTTATGAAATCAAAATAGTTCAATTTTGAACGTTTTCAATTTTGACAATCATCCGAACATTAAAATTAACCATGCTCAGAATTTTCGACTTTGTTAATGTAGAATTATGTAGTCCATATGTCAGAAATCCCGGTTAAAATCTAAATTTCTTAAAAATATACACGAAAATAATTTGTTTTTTTTTACATTCTCATTTTATTATTACCTACGACTATTTTTGTATTATTTTTTTCAAATATTCATGTTAATATTAGTGTTAGATATTAATGTTAGGTTTTAGGAAATCGTCAGCCTCATATAAAAAAGAATAAATTAAAAAACATATATTTCAGGATGACCACTATAACTCTACGAAAAAAATCCTAGTCATTTTCCGGGTTTCTCCTGGTTTGCAAAAATTTTTTTTGGGCATCTTCCCAATCCCAATTTAAAAAAATTAACTTGTTACTCACTTTTAACTCTATGGAAACACTAAGAAGCCTTAATCTATGTATTACGCAGCCCGAAGGTAATATTGTGAAATTTATAAACAGACTACGGCACTTCAAAACGAAAAAAAAAAAACATTATTTACACGCTTAATGTACATAATGAAGTTTGAAGAAACAAGCTAGAAGATAAGAATCTCGACCTATATAAAATCTTAATTTCAAGTGCAAATTCTTCTTTCCTGATACCAGCATTTGATCAGTTACTTCACAATTTATTCATCTCACCGCTGGATATTTAAGCGAATCAAAAAAGGAGTAAGAGTAATTTAAAATTAAAAAGACATTTCCAATAATTTTTCTTCATATTATTTTATAATATGCAGGATTTTAAAATGATCCATCGACACCTAATAGCGACTATACTTGTCAGTGTCATTTTACGAGCAAGTAAGTTAAATTTTGAAAAAAGAATTGAATACATTTTATACTTTTTTTGTAAAAGAATGAAAAATTTTGATGTAATTTTTTCTAATTTGTGATGATGCCATTTCCTAGAAAATATAATTGTAAATAGATAACATCAGAAAGATCATATGTTTCATCAGTAAACAATAAGCAGCAGTAATTCTTAAAAAATTATACAAATAATAAAAGATACAATTTATGTCAATGGTTTTTTGCAATAAAACTTTACAATTTGTTTTTTGCAGATGCATTCAGTTATAAAGATGCTAAAAAATGGAGCGAAAAATATTCACAATGTAACGGAAAACATCAATCTCCCATAACTTTTCCGCCAATTGGCGTGATGGGTTTTCCAAGTATAGATAAAGGACTGATACTCACAAACTTTGATAAATTACCAACAAATATGACCATAAAGAATACTGGACACACTGGTATTGAACATTAATTGTTTTAATTTATGAATTTAATTCTGCTTCATTTTATTTCATAAATTCTTTTACTTTTCCTGTAATACAGTTGAAATAAAAGCTGATTGGCCTGGAAAACCTCCAAAGATTAGTGGCGGGCCCCTTGATGGGAATTACGTATTTGAAAAAGCCACTTTTCATTGGGCCCAAAAAGGGGTAAATGTTGCACAAGTTCCTAATATTCTCTAAATTTAAATTAATGAAATTTCGCTAATTCTACCAATGCCATTTTACTACTTGAAAGAAAAATAAATAGAAAAGTTTATTAATAAAACGCAGTACTGTAGCAATTTCAAATTCATTAACACAATAATATTTCACCTTATTTATTCAATGTTAAAAATGATTCTGCAGAATTTTGAGTTTCGTTCGAAAAAAATTGACGAGGAAAGTTCACTAATTGTTTAATCACCGAAATCGTCAAAGAATTAGTCAATATTTTCACCTGATATAAAATTTAATATATTAATTTTTGTTCAGTACGATAGATATGGAGATGCACATGTTTTTTTATAGAACTGATTTGAAATCATTTGATAAAGCTGAATCACAAAAGGGCGGTCTTGCAGCAATTGCATTGTGGCTCAAGGTAAGAAGTACATAATAGTTAGTTGGAATACTTTCTGCCAATAAGTGGTTATTTATTATTTACACAAAATGCAACACAAATATTGTAAATTTTGTGTTTTATTCTGACGATTTTTTTATATTGTTGTATTTTATTGTAATTTTAATTTCGTACCAGAATTTACAAACAAGTACTTCTACAAGAATTCTCACCTACAAGATTCTATATGAATTCGCATGTTTCATAGCAAAAAAGAACTACTTTTTGCTGAAAAATCTGTCAGTTCCTGTAGATTCTTGTAGTTGTGCTGTTTTGTGAATTTTTGTAGAAAATTCAAACTACTATCTTTTCACCAGGATTTGTCTTTACGCAAAATCTTATATCATTGACACGTCCTTGAAATTTCAGACCGGATATACCACCTCCGAACATTTGTTTGACATCCTGGAAAAAAATGTATACAAGGTGCAATCCCCAAATTCAATAGCAGTGATACCCTCGTTTCACCTAGCAGGTATTGTAGGTGATAAAATGGGCCCACTTAATTTTTACGAAGGCTCTTTAGATTATCCACCTTGCTCGGAATCTGTGACTTGGTTCGTAGATATCGCTGATATCCATATTACGAATAACCTGGTAAGAATCTACATTTCTTGAAATTATGTACGAAAATGAGTTTGAAATTTTATTCACTACTATTATTTTGTATTCTAATTTTTTCTTCCAGGTGAATGAATTCAGAAAAATAAAATTGGCCGAGGGAGACGTATCGAATGTTAGGCCACCCCAGCCGCTAAACAAACGTCAAGCTAAGTCCTTACTTTGTTATAAAGGGATAGATGAGTAATTGTCGGTAACCAGCTGCGCTCGGGAAAGGTTTTCTGCAGTTTTCCTCGCCCTTAGCCAAACGTCAAAGCAAATCCGGGCGCCTCTAATGAAAAACCGGCTGCAGATGGTTGGTGTTGATAGTATGGTTATGGGTTTTTTTATATGCAAATTTCTAACAAAAATCTTAATGTGAGTAGTAAAATAAAATCCTTAGTTGCATCGGTAGTTTTTTTATAGTTATTTCAAGTATATACTTTCGTTGTGGCACATATAGGTATGAATTATTATCACTAATTTTTACTCCTATCCGAAACTTTCTAAGGTAAAATCTAGATCTAGGTTTCCGAGTAGCTGTTTCTAACAGTGGATAATAGTTGTATTTTCCCATAACACTAAGTCCTTGAAATTTTAGTTTGATCTATAATATCTTTTGTTCTGTGCATAGATTTTAAAATGCAAATTTTTGAACATTCATAAAGAATATTCCCTTGGGACAACAAATTATTTGGATTTTTTTTCAGAAACAGTTTATTTAGGCAAATAATAATATAGAATTATACATTTGAAAATGAATTGTGCTCAAGTTAGGACTTTCTTAAAATGTGTAGAAAACCCAGTTTTGTGGTTTGTGTTAACCGCACATTTTTTAAAAAGAATTTAAACATTTTGACGTGATTCGTAATTTGTGATGCGATTTTGTAAAAAAATGAATGTAAATAGATTTTAATTAAATAATATAAATAAAATATATAATATAATAATATATAATAATATAAATAAATAAAAAATGATTATATTCAATTAAATAATCATTGCTTTAACGAACACCTTCTCATCACATGTCTTGTGGGAAAAAAAGGTTATAAGCAAATTTTCAGATCTAATTTCAAACCAATTTTGTTATTGAACATTCTATCCTACCTTGTGTCTTTTTGTCCAAAAATGTAATTGGCTTATTTGTAATGTCATTTTTCACGATTAAAACAAAAACTACGCATCAATCTTTTGTGCGATGAAAATTTGAATTTTTTGAATTTTCAGATAATTCAAAAAGTTGTAATGCTAATCTTGTAGGGCTTTCAAAAATCAACGTTTTTTTCTTGGCTTTTTCTCATATCGTGCATTGTTTGACTTAGACCGTTCATATTCTTTGTTTTTTTTTTTGCATTTTGAAAATGCTCTCACTCTAACAAAATTTTTTGTTTGACTACAGACTGCGACAACAACAACAACGACGACAACGACAGAGAGACACTCACGTAAAAACTAATTTTTATGATTCAGGCGTTTCCGAAACGTCGAAATTTGATGAAATCCCCGAAAGTTATTTTTGAAATAAAACCAATACCTTCTTATTATGATGAGAATGTCAAAAATTTTAATTCGCCATTAAGACTTTTAAGTTCATCTTGGATTCTTGTAAATTTCATCTAATGTCCATTCACTTCCACGTATCTCAATTCGATACATTTATTTGAATTAAAAATTTTTTTTGTCTTCATCATTTTCATTTATTTTTAATTCACCTCAAATTCGTTCAATTTCATCTTGGATTCGTATCAATTTCATTAATTTTTTCCAATTCTTTTTAATTTTTCTAAATTCACTCTAAACTTAATGAATACAATAAATTTTGTTAATATTTTCTAATTGTTTTCAATCAATTTTTTAAATTTCATTCAATTCACTTCAATTCTTAGGAATTCCATCAAAATATCCTGAATTCCCTTCAATTCTTCTAGAATGACTCCCATTTTACTGAAATTAATTAAATTCCATAAATTTTTTTCAATTCATTTCAGTTCTTTTAAATACACTTCAAAGTCCTATAGGAATCATTTGACTATAAAAAAATGTGTTTTGAAATTCAAGATTTTTTCTCTCACCCGGTATAAATATTTCTAATTCATTCATCACGAAGAATATTTTTTTACATTTCAGAAGAAATCCTGTGAGTATTATTTTGAGGGAAAAAATGTTTAGTGGCCATTTCAGACCATTAATTGTGATGAAATTCCAAATTTTCGTTTTCTAAGCCCGATTATATTGTGACGTTGCAAAATTTTTGCAACTCACGAATTCCCAATTTATTTACTTTTCAGATTTTCATAATAATGTTTGAGGATATTTATAATGATGCCTCAGGAACTGCACGGTACTCCACGACTAGCGACTGTAATTATAAAGACGTTGTATATTTAAGGACTGATTTCGCTTTGTTTAGTTTGCTTTTGTTATGTAATTTACGGATGGTTGCTGACTGCGAGATACTCAGTGAAACATTATCGACACCTAGAACTTCAGAGGACATTAATAGACACAGTACGAGGGCAAAATACGGAGCTTCAGGACATTCAAACTTTCCCGCCGGAACAAAAACCACCAACCAATGCTTTGACTAGTAGGGCACACCTCAAAAAATACTTTCGTTGAGATGCCGACTGGATTTGAGAAATATTCTAGGCCACTCCGAAAATTTCAAATTCGACTTCTCCACCTGGTGTGAAACTCTACAATGCTTTTTTTGAGAAGTTTTTATTCTTAATTCCCCAGCATGACTAGTGGGAGCTCTTTAGCTCAGGCCCGAACTATTACTATTATGACTATTGGTACCAGATGAGATCTTTTGCAGATGTCAGGATGAATTTAAACTCCGGGCTGTCGCCAATAGGTGTTAACGGTGTTACGGTTTGCTTCTCCGATACAAACGCGTTTTAAAATTTTCAAATAGGAAGAACATAACTGCCTATAAACTAAAACTTACGGAATCTTCACGACGTTGTTGAAAATTAGTAAATTTCATTTTAAATGTCGTTTTCCTCTGAATTATTGGTTAAGTGATTGCATCCAGTTTTTTCCAAAAATAAAAAATAAATAAATCCTAATTTCGGAAACATCTGTTTTGAAAATCAAAAGAAAATCTTTTGATTTTTTTGTCAAGGCTCAATCTGACAATCATTGTCAGAGCCAAAAAAAAGGTGCTTTAAACGTGATTCCATTAAAGTGTAAGAGATATTTTCAAAATGTAGTAAATTTTGTTGAGCACCTTGGCTTTATTTTTATAGAAAGGTTTAAATTTGAAACATCAATGTTATTGATGTGTGTAAAAGCACATTTGTTGTACTTTCATCCATTAGTTCTCACGAGCCACAATGCGCGCGAACGAACATTGCAGAAAGAAAGAACATAATGAATTCCAGTAACTCCGAAATATTTAACAAAGAAATCTTGGGCGAGCCAGGAGACGGGCGAACCAACCTCAAGGAAAGCTTACAATTTAATTATCAAATACCTAGCTACAAGTGTGCATTTAGAAAAAGAAAGTATTACCCTCATTTAAATCACCTTACGAGCCGCAATGCTCGCGAACGAACATTGCAGAAAGAAAGGATGATGTAAATTTAGATAGCTTGGAAATGCTTTGCATCCAAATCTCAGGCGGGCCAAGTGACGGGCGAACCAATCACAGGGAAAGCTTCTAATTCGATTACAGAGCACCTAGCTACTATTTTTTTCTAATTTATAATTTTATATAAAATAATACAAAAACACTTAACAATGCTCCCATCAAAGAGGTTAATATCCTTCAAAACACAAAGAGCACTGCACTACACTAAATCCTCAATTGAAAAAGATGTTGAGTTTAAACACTTGAATCCATCGCGTGTAACAGGTACCTCTATGCCTACTATGAGACCACTCTCCTCTGAAGCGTCAACCCAAAGACGACCACATCCAAACGAGCGTCGAGACCGAAGTAAAGAACGATCTGGGACCCGTCTTCCAGTGAAGTGGCTCCAGCGTTGCCAGACACAAGAAGCGAAATTATGGAATCGGCATCTTGAAATTATGGTACACTATGGTACATGTTTACAAGACGCATGCGCGGCGCGAAACTCAAATTAACATTTTGTCAAATACTTCAAAGCTTAATATTTTTCATAAATAAATTGTTAATAACACTTTATTAATAAATATAAAAAATATTGTTTCAATAAAACTATTTGAATAATAATTACAACACAGTTTCTACTTTTTTAAATCTTTGTATTTTGTAACATTTACTTAGAGTAACTCTATTAAAAAACATTTCTTTTTTTATAAAACGCAAGTATAATATGTCATTGTCTTTGGAATTTCTTTACGTAAATCACATGAAAATTAACTTTACTCAGCCTTCATTTCAAACACTAGTCTTTTTTAACTTAAAAATAGGTTAAAAGCTAGAAAATCTAAAAATTAAGACTTTCAAATACTGTTTCTTAATCAAATACTATTTCGCACTCCTGATTTTCTATGTCCTCATATTCAGATTGAGGAGCGTCAGATAAATTGTTTTCAATATTTTCACAATTTTCGAATGTTTTATTCCCTCTGCATGCTTATTTATTACAGAAATATCTGCCGTAAATTCTGTTTCACATAAAATGCACTGTGCACGTGTTGATTCTCCTACAACCGGCTTTAACCAACAAGATCTTGTGGGATCATTTTGCCATTCTACCCTGTACTTTTGGGTCCTTTTTTGAGTTTTCGTCGAACTATCTCCTCGAATATTTTTTATTCGTTCAGGAGTTTCAGAGCGATCTCTTGTTCGACTCTCCCGGGATATTTTGCGTTTTTTTGAATTTATTTCGTTTTCCATTTTGCAGATAGATTACAGAACTTACAGGAAGTACAGATGCTGGTTTGTAAACAACAAATGGTCCAAAAACAAAAGCGGAAGTTGATAGGGTGTGCAAATGCGGAAATTTAAAATCCATATTGAATTAATGAACCGAGCCATTTCATTCGTCGCCGCACTTTTATATGATATGAACGCTTTAATATAAACGATGATCGATTGGTCAAGTATGCTTTTATAGGTCAGGAGACAATTCTCATTGGATAATGGTTATTCTGCTATTGTCTTCATTTCATTTCGGTTAAATAAAAAATAAAAAACAGAAATATTTGTAAATTATGGTATATTTAAGAGGTATGGTACGCGAGGGATGGTAAATGGTACAAGAGTCAATATTATGGTACGATTACATAATTATGGTACGGTCTGGCAACGCTGAGTGGCTCTCAGTGCGCGTTGAGCGTGCTATGCCGCTATTGGTTGGAAGTCCCCATTCTGCTCGATGGAGAGGGGTCCTACTACCGCTTGTTTTGTGCGGTGTTCACCGCGCTGGATGGTTTAGCTAGAGATGCTATGTTATACTATAGAAACGAAAACTATACCTGAATTAATAACGTGAGTTTCACTTGAACGTTAGGACGATGGAATATGTCTACACGTTACACCAGAGAGTAAGGAGAATAATAATCAATCACCAATTAAACTGATTTTGGTTGATCAAGGTGTTAAATATGGAGTATCGAATGAACTACTTGCGTAGCTAGCACCCAAAGCAGCCAGCACTGAGGTCTGCTACGACACACGGCGCCACACTGGGGATGGAATGTTCAAAACCACCTAGAGGTCACAAATCTTTACCGAATTGAATAATTTTTTTTTAGAAATGTTACTAATTGAATTTCTAAGAGACTTACATCACCTAAATATCAAAATTAATTTTTTTGAATTAGAAAACTTATGAAACCTCATCCCTGAACTTTGAACTCGAGGCTCACATTCCTGAAACCAACTAACCGTAAACCACAAATCCCAACCCATAAACCCTAAACCCATAAACCCATAAACCCTAAACCCATAAATCCCAACCAATAAACCCTAAACCCACAAATCCCAACTTATAAACCCTAAGCCCTGAACGCATAAACCCTAAACCTACAAATCCCAAACAATAAACAACAAAATAAATCTTAAACTCATAAATTTTAACCTATACATCCTGTAGAATACACTCCTAAAGTCCTAACCCACAAATTCCAACCCATAAACCCTGTAGAATAAACCTCGTACCCACAAACCCGACATTGATAAATCCTAACCTATAACGCTCGAAATATAAACCCACAGTTACTTTAGGTAAAATGTTTTAGTAAAAGAATGTCTATTTATATTACGTTATTTTACTACACCTTGTTAATCTGTTTATTATATTTATTTGGAAGCCTGTGAAGGGGACTGCAAATAAGCGACCGAATCGTCGACAGTAAATACTAGTTTAAAAAACTAATTGACTTGTAGATACTGTTTTTTAGAATCAAATTACTTCATAAAAGTGCATAGATCATTTATTTTTAAATAAGAAACCCACATGCCACAGATCCCAACCCATTAAAAATCACGAGTGCGAGTGTGACTGCAACCTGCATCATCGGCAGATTTTCATTCATTGATTAACATATCTTTTGCTACTTCATCCATTCCAAGTTTAGTATTTTTCAGTTTGCATCTCAAATGAGAAATGTAGGGATCAGAAGAAAGTAGTAGTTCATTAATTAAATCAGTATTTGTAGCAATTCTACCACATTTTCGGTTATTGAACTTTCTGTAATGCTTAAAGTCTTTGTTACGAGATTCTTGTGCTTCCTCTGACAATAAACCCATCGGTATAAGTGAAAAGTTATCGATCGTTTCTGCTCCGTGTAAAAGTATTTTATGGACAAATGCAGGCATATAGAACCAATCATACAATGGGATATACAATTTGACAGTTTCTGTTGCATAGATGTGAAACACTTTAGTATTTATTCTAATGCCACAAGCAAGTGTTCATAAAATAACTTGAAATCTTCGAATCAATCCACAATTAACACCTGTTATCTGAGACGCCAGATCTGGGTCACACAAAAACCTCCTTGCTGTGTTGCCATCGTTTGAGGTTCCAGCTCCTTGCTTTGGATAATCTAGAAGCAAACCTGTTTGTTCTTTAAATCGTTGTTGGATTCTTTGCTTAGCATTTTTCATTAGTACTTTTTCATCACCAGATGATACTCTCCACTTTTTTATATCTAATCTATAAGCAATGTGAAGAATGCACTCCATAAATCGCATCCAGGCATGCAGACTTGACAAACCATACCTGAAGTTTTCAACGATTTCTTCTTTCTTTGATAATTTTTCGAGATTATTCATTTCTGCTGGAGATGCTTGACATAACATATAACGCAACATGCATTTGATGATGTATCTGTGAAAACTGTTACCACTTTTCCATCGATCATAGTTAGATGCATGCAATGAAATACTTTTATTTGTTTTCCAGCTATCTCCACAAGTAACTAACGTCAAGTTTTGTTTTCTCTTCTGGTTCCTCAGCATATTCTTTCATCTGAAGCTCCATCACATCCTCATGTTGAGGTCACAGTCAGCATTTTTTTCTTTTGTTCTTTTGCGAATAGTATCATACTGCCATTTCGATAATTTAGCATCTTCCATAAGAGCTAATGATTCTTCTTAAGAGAATTTTTGTATTCATTATTGTTCTCGTTATTCAAAACTTCTCTTATCATTTTTACAAGATGCTTTTTTCCAGAATCTTTTAGTTTTTTATAAAAAGCTTGTTTCAATTCTCCTTCTGAATAACTATCAGATAACGCTTCCATTTTTCTTCGCTTCGTAGAAGTAGAACAGTCTTCGAAATTTTCAATCGAAGGTCTTCCACCACTTGAGACACGTTTTTTTAAATTAATAGTGACATTTCCTTGTAACCATTTAACATTTTTTTTCTACATACATTTTTTCTGTAAGTAGCAGCACTCAATTTCGATTGAAACATTCGAGAGAAACTTAATTGAGGATATCACATAACTCTTGGTGAGAAAGAGTAAGATTTCCCATTTTTAAATGCGATGTATAATAATTTTAAAAAACTAATAATAATACAATACACTAAGGAATACTTACAAATGATATAAACACCAAATGATGGTAACACGCGTCACTAAGTTCTATGAGAGTGAAAAATTTTCCAACCACTCAGCAGACGATACAAACGAAGATCAGAAAACAAAAGAATCGCGAACAACGAATACGTCCGAAAATAATAAAATACACTTAGGAACACTTGGAAATTATATAAACACCAAATGATGGTCATACGCCACTAAGTTGTATGACAGTGAAAAATGTTCTTACCACTCAGCAGGAGAAACAAATGAAGATCGGAAAAAAATATAAATTACATTTGTACTTTGTAATGAAATTTTTTATTTCTCAACATTCTAACTATATTATAATAACAGTGTGTACTTCTTCTAATTTACCAGAATGTAGAATTTTTATAATTTAAAAAGGATACATTTACAAAAATTACGAAATAATACATTTAAAAAAACCAATAATACAGTAAATTTTGAAAAAATTGAAAATCTGTTAGTCAAAGCGGATGATGCATTATGAAAGTTTATATAAAAAAGGTTCCAACATTCGATTAAGGGTTTATGGGTTTAGTGTTTATGGGTTGGGATTTGTAGGTTCAGGGTCAGTGGGTTAAGGGTTTATGGGTCTAGACTTTATGGGTTGAAATTTGTGGATTTAGGGTTAGTGGGTTTAGGACAGGGCTCACCACTTCCAGCAGGTGCTGACTGCCACGACAAGTGTATGACTGTCCGAAAGTTTTTCTGTAATTTTTTTCTTCGCTTTCCAGAAATCCTGAAAACGGTTACGGTAGTTACGGTCACGGCTCGTTGCGGCTCATTGTTCACACCGAAAGCTCTGATTTTTTTCTACTTGAATTCACAATACATTTCATTTTTTCATTTCAAACTGTAATTTAATGGGATGAGGGTTTATGGGTTTACGGTTTATGGGTTTACGGTTTATGGGTCTAGGGTTTATGGGTTTAGGGTTAGTGGGTATAGGGTTTTCTAGGTTAAGGATATAGGGGTTTAGGGTTTATTGGTTGGGATTTGGGTTAGTTGCTTTCAGAAATGTGAGTCTCGAGTTCAATGTTCAGGTTTTTTGGATAAGGTTTCATAAGTTTTCTAATTAAAGAATTAATAATTTCAAAATTTAGGCGATGTGAGTCTCTTCGAAATTCAATTAGTAAAATTCCAAAAAAAAAATTATTCAATTCGGTCAAGATTTGTGACCTCTGGGTGGTTTTGAACAACATTAGTGTTCTATCCCCAGTGTGCGGCGCGCTCTCACGCCAACTCCACCAATCAGCTTCCGAGCTACGAGGAGGAGAAGGCGAAGGAAGGAACGAGCCGAGAACACACTGAGAGTCTCTCACTTTTCCGTTCAGGCTGGGTCAACTATGTGGGGGAAAAATGGTGCCGTTTTTAGCGGCATCTGTGTCGGGCGGCGAAAATAAGTCAGCGTCTATGTGTTTGTGCACATGTACATGCATATATTGCTCTTGTGTGCGCCAGTATTTTATTATCCTTTTCTAAAAAGGACATGCATTTCAGACAACTTCATATTGCGTTCCTCATTACGCGTTACCTGTTAGCTAACTTCATGCGTAGTGCGTAAACCTTATTGGTTAATCATTTGGCGCGGATTTCGAATTTGAGATTGAGTCAATATAGGCACTACCACAAACGCACTACGCAAACTCCGCCTTAGCGCAGTCTGGCAGGTCTGATCTGAATCGATTAATTCAATCAATGAATCTCGAAAGCGATTAATTGTAGTGGCATGATCCAACCCATTCATGATCTAGCCGTAAAACGTTCCATTTTCGTCCAACTCGCGCATACTAGCTCCACAGCCATCATGGTTGACATTCAATACAACCGCTAGCTGTACATTTAGGTGTAGTGTCATGATCCAACCCACTCATGGTCTAGCCGAAAAACGTTCTATTTTCGTCCAACTCGCGCATACCAGCTCCACGGCCATCTTGGTTAACAGTCAACACAAACGCTAGCTGTACATTTATTCAATATGGCGGTGTAGCTGGTATCGTTGCTGATTAGCTGCATTTTTTTTTACTTGCGCGTGGATCAGTGATGCTAATAGGCCGCGACTTTTTCAACTGCGCAAGCGTTGCGTTGGAAGGGTAAAGCCACGTTATTGGCCGTAATACGCGCGCTTATTTTAAATGCTTCAAATGTACACAAATATGGTGACGGACTGAAAATAAGGAATAATGGTACTTCTATTTTTAAGTCGAGAAATTATATTAATTTTTGTTAATATGGTTCATATATATTATTATTACTGCAATAACTATAAGTTATTGCATTAAGTTATATATAATAGTATATACATATATTTTATGCAATTTTTAGGTCCAAAAATATATATCCTGCTGATCTTTTTTTATTTTTCACTTTAGGGAAGAATATTAGATTTTATTCTTATCTTTTATATTATTTGACTTCTAGATTTTTAAAATATTTTTTGGGGGGGGGGGGGGTAAGGGTCTAATTGAAAAAAATATTTTTGACGCTCTTTGACCCAGAGTTGACTAAAGCGGAACTGATAGCTTCTAATCAACTAATACCGTGATATATCCTGTTATCGCAGAAAATCACGGATCTAGAGGACAAAACCATTTACGATTTTTAGACAACTTTGATGTTTTAATAGGATATTAAGTACATGACATTTTCTATAGTAATAATAATAAAATACTGTATTATCATGGATCTTATAGTTATTGCAGTAACATATATGAACCATATTAACATAAATTATTATAATTTCTCGACTTGAAAATAAAAATGAATGTGTGTGGCCTTCCCCTTCCAACGCAACGCGTGCGCAGTTGACTGGTGTGAATTGGATCATGTGTAGTGTGATCAAGTGTGGTTACATTCAGTGTAGTGTGGTTACACTGTGTTACACCTTCAATAAGGCGATTCTAATGCAACAATTATTCTAATCCAATATTCATGATGACGTCGAGTACATACGAGTTTACTTCAGATGAGGAGATAGCAGCATTCAAAAAAGTACATGCATTTCGGCTAACTTCATGCGTAGTCCCTAAACCCTATTGGTAAATTCAGTTAGCCATTTACATCTAATGTAAGTCATAATAGAATCAGCCAATCAGCTGTCGAGAATAGAAAGCAAGATTCGATAAGTCGATAATGTAAAAAAGATTCGATAACTCGACAATTCAAGTAGGCGCAAATTTCAAAAGACTCTACATTTCTGGCTTAATTATTATAATGAATTAATACAGTAGTTTGAAAATTTGATTACAAGGGATCGACGCGTTTTTCTTTTGTTTATATCGTTGTATCCTTTTTAACTTCACAGAAATTATATTCTCATCTTTATTTAAACAAAAGAAAAACGCGTAACGTAGTTTATGAATGATCCCTAAGTGTGTTTAAGTCGAATTAGTTATAATTTATTGTTAGTTTCTCTAAACATAGGAGAAAGGGAAGAAAGTGTTTTCAAAATTCAAAACAAAATCCAAATTTTGAGGTATCTCGAAACCGTTTAGAGATACACGAAAACTGACAACATTTTCAGGGTTCTCTAAAGGGGGATGGTCCTCAAACATACCTCGACCCAAACAAGTAAACAAATTTTCAAAATTCGAAAAAAATCCAAAATCTTAAATGATCTCTAAAAGGGTCACAGATACGTGAAAACTGACAAAATTTTAAAGATTCTACAGAGGGGGTTTGTTTTTGACAAATTCAAACTAATCTAATAATAAGATTTTTTAAATACAAACAAAAAAAATTAAAATTTTGAGTTATTTTGAAAACGGGGAGAGAGACGCGAAAACTGACAGCATTTCCAGGCTTTTCTAAAGGGGGATGGTCTCTGGCCACCCCGACGTAAAAAATTAAACAGATTGTCGGAATTAAAAAAAAATTAATTTCGAATCATCTCGAAAACTGTCAGAGATACGTGAAAACTAAGTAAATCTTAAGGTTTTTGTGGAGGATGTTTATTTTTTATCAATTTGAACTAACCCAATTAAAAGATTTTTTGAATTAAAAAAAAAGTTGAGTTATCTAGATAGAACGCGGTGAGAGATACGCGCAAACTCATAACATTTTCAGGAGTTTCTAAAGGGGTATGATCCTCGGCAACCCCGATCTAAACCAGTAAACAAAATTTCAGAATGAAAAAAAATCAACATTTTGAATCTCGAAAATGGTCATGAAACGTGAAAACTAAGTAAATTTTAAGGTTTTTATAGAGGGGGGTTGTTTTTGACTAATTTCAACTAACTCAATTAAACGATTTTCAAAATTTTTAAAAATGCAATTTTTGAGTTATCTTGAAAACGGTCAGAGATACACGAAAACTGAAAACATTTTCAGGCACTGAGTTAGTTCGAGTTTTCGACAAACTCGAACTAACCCAATAGAAAGATTTAAAAACTTAGGAACATATTCAAAAATTTTATTTATCTCGAAAACGGTAAGAGATACGCGAAAACTAACCAAATTTTCACGGATTGATGAAGGTCCTCAACCACCCCGAACTAACAGTAAAGTAGAGTAAAGTAGTCATACGCGAAACTGACCAAATTTTCAGGATATTCCTGACCGGAATTGTCCTCGGGCGCCCAGAATCAGCCCAGTAGAGTGATTTCCAAAATAAAAATGTTGATTTATCTAAAAACGATAAGATACATTAAAACTGAAAAACGTTCGGGATTTTGTAAAGGCTGATGGTCCTCGGCCACCATGAATAAACCCAGTAAAAGTCTTCAAAATTATTAAAAAAAAATGTTGAATGATCTTGCAATCAGTGAGATACGTGAAACTGACAAAATTTTCAGGTTATTGTACAAGGGCTGGTCTTCGGCCACCACAAATTAGCCCAATAAAAAGATTTTCAAAAGGAAAAAATCCAAAGTTTAAATTATGTCGAAAACGATGAGACATATGCGAAAACTTGAAAAATTAATAATAAATAACAAATAGTATTAATATTTACGAAATCTGATACATTTTCAGATTTTCGGACAACGTTAAAAAATACGTGAAAACTGTCAAAATTTCCGAAATTTTTTAGAAGGGGATAGATTCATTCGGACTGAAAATTATTGAATGGCGAGTTCGGATTGATTTGGATTGAGTCGGATTGAAGTTGTTGTACTTGTACGTGCAAGAATTGAGAAGGATTGAAAAGACATTTTGGATGAGCCACGGATTCATTGGATTGGGCGCACGGACTTGCGAGCATTAAAAATATTAAAACTGGCCTGGAATATAGGATGTGTCTTGGATTCATTCGGATTGGGCATCGGACGGAGAAGGAGTGAAAATTTGTTTCCGATTGGTGAGTTATTCATTCGGATTGGTTTTGGATTCACATTTATCCACTCGGACTGGTGTCAGATTCAGTCGGATTCATTCTGGTTGAATTCAAGAAGTCCCACGTATTCAAAAGGATTGGAGGCACGGATTGAAAAATTGATTCGGTATGGGTTTGAGTTGAAGTTGGTGCTGATACATCAGTGGAGAAGGATTGATAAGTGAGCCTCGAATCCATTCATGTATTGAGATTGGGTTTTAATTTTGGATTGAAAGATGGATTGAGAAGGGTTGAAGGGGATTGAAAAATTGCTTCGAATTGTTTCGGATTAAATCGAATTGGTTCGAACTGTAACATAAATTAAAAAGATAATTACAAAATATTTCAAATCACGAAAACACGCGCGCTCCAGCGCGCGATCATCGGTCTTGTTTTAACTAAAAAGAAGATAATAAATGCAAAATGAAGGAACTAAATAACGTGAAATGATAAATGATACTTAATTTTAATTTCAATCCTTATTTAACATTTTTCACTTGCTTTAAATTGCATTCATTTGAAATAAATGCATGACACCATTAAAGTATAGAATAAATCTTTTTGGTTAAGAAAAACACTGTTCTGAACAACTGTCAAACACTATTGCAATATGGCGGCAATGTATGTGGCGCTACCTCCCTCTGCACCCCGCACCACGATTTCAGAACCGCACTAACGCCATCTGTGTTGGGCAGTGAACTATTTCTGACAACTAGTATGTCGCATTTTGGCCGACTTCTGATTTTGAGGGTTTTTGAGGATTACCGAGGATCGCTATTGATATTTATATTATTGAATTATCTTCTGAATTATTATTGCTGATTTTTTCTGATTGATGATCGCTATTATGTTTGTCCGATTTTGCCCTGTGTGATATTTTCTGGTCAATTTGCAGATTTTGAGGTTACCCTTTTATGCATTATATTGTAACCATACCTTTGATTTTGATTAGCCTTTCGATTGCCCCCTTTTGGATTTCCTCCTGGATTATGGTTGTTACCCCCCCCCCCCTTCTATTAATTATGACCATGCCTTAAATTTTGATTAACCTATGTCTATGGTCTTGAGATTGGGTAACCTCCAAAGCAAACCAACCAACGGAAGGGCCTAATCTATTATAGATTAGTTAGGTTAGGCTAGAGAATTAATTTATGTGATTTTAGAGTTTGAAAATGTAAACTATTTTAAATATGACTTTGAGGCGTGAGGTAGAATTGTCTTTTGAACAGATAAAAATACATGTTACCAGGAAGATCGATGTGTATCGAGAGTTAATGAACTAATTTTCATTTATTGCATTGAATTTTGACTGTTTTCTTTTTTTTATTTAGGGATTTCTTTCATTTTATTATCGATCACCCTCTCTACCAATATCCAGATTTCAGGGGCTGGGCCTGCAAAGTTTCGTTCCGGCATAGTGCGCCTTACTGGTATTTAGATTTGGGTTTGAGCTTTGTGGTATTTTTGCGTTTATTGCGTCTTTGTTGTAGATTTTTTGCGTGTTGAGTATTGAAGTTTTGCTGTTTTTGAGTGACTACGGAAAGCCTGGCGCCCGACATACTGAATTACGAGTTTGCTTTTGAATATTAGGATCCAGTAGGCGCAGTACCGAAGGAAGGTGTTGATTTTATTTAATTTAATGAAGTAACATTCTCACAATATCTTGAAACTTTTGTTTTCATTAAATTTAGAGCTTATTTCTTAATAAATAAGAAATTCTTCCTATGTGAAAAAGAATTTTTTAGCCTCTATTTGATCCAGGTTATTAATTAAAACAACAAAATAAAGTAATGATGAAACCAACAAAAAATGATTTCGAGACGTTCTTGTTTATTTAATATTGAGTTTATTTGTTTTTCAGATGATATAAATAATTCTCCTAGGTTTATGAGAAAATTCAAAAGGTTTTTTGAAAATTTCAGCTATGCCGAAAACTTATCTAGAAAATTTTTAATAAGGTTTTTTCATTTTAAAGTATTTTACAAATTTATAGTAATAATTCAGTTCAGCTTAAGAGATATTTAGAACTTGTAGAAGTTTAACCCTTTGAAGACCACTGTTAAAGCTGAGCAACGTTCACTATTTTCGATTTTCCTGATTTCCAGATAACAAGCTTAGAATTCTGCAAAATAAATACGTGTATTAGATCGAAGTGGACTATTCCACATCCCGTGAGGTGGCTATGAGTTATTGTATACTCAATGGAATCCGAGAAAATTATAAAAATTTAAAAAAAATTTTTTTTGCAAAAATCGATCAGAAAATGACCATATATTATTTCTGAATTTTTTCAAAATTTTTATTCAACGAAATCAAGGCTTGTCCGTTAAAGGGTTATTCTGACAAAAAATTATTCCTAAAATTACCCTAAAATCTCCCAGATTCTTTTTTAACAATTTTGTGAATCTTTTCAAATGTTTTAAAATCTTGTTTTAATATTCTGTTAAAATTATTGTTTTTAAACACAAAAATTACTTTAAATTTTCCCAGAACTTTTGAGAAATTGTTTTTATTGTCTTGAAACCTTTCAAGATCCTTCGATCAAACGCTCGCAAAATTGATTTAGAAATCTTCACAAATTTACATCTTTTTTCAATTTTTTAAATTGTAAAATATTCTTTAAATTTTTTTCAAAACTTCGAGACATCTTTCAAAATAACTCGTATTTTGTCTTAAATTGTTGGGAAATCTAGCAAAAGTAAAAAAATTGCCTTAAAATTTTCCAGATTTTTTTTTGCAATTTTATTTCTCTTAAATTTCAAAATTATAAAAAGGTTGTAAATTTTTTGTTCAAAATCTTCAAAAATTTACATTTTGATCCCAATTTTTTCAAAGCTTTTATAATTTTCAATCATTTTTGAAATTTGTTTAATACTTCGAAAGGATAATTGAAAAATTTCGCTTTAAAATCTTCTAAATTCTTCTTCAAAATTTTAGGAAATCATTTAAAATGTTTTGAAATATGTTTCAATTTTCTCTTAAAAATCATTTTCCAGAATAAAAAATCATTTGAAATTTTCTCAGGAATCTCAAGAAACATTTATTTCTTCGCTTAAAACATTTCAAAATTTCAATAAAAAAGCTTCTTTCTTGAAGTTTTCTTAAACCTACAGTTAAAAAAAAATTTAATCTTCACAAGATTTAAATTATTTTTTAATCTTTTTAAAACTTCTAAAACTTCCAAATATCTTGATAAATCTCACAGTTTTTCTAAACTTGTTTGTAAATCCGGCAAAATAAGAAGAATGGTACCGATAATTTTATGATTAACGGTACTGGCAATTTTTTTCTTCCAAATTTTATTTTTCATCTCTTTGGAAGTGTAAAAAAGTTTACAAGTTATAGTGTGGTAGCAAAATGTTAAGGATTATTTCTTAATATCAAAAAAACAATTACAATTAAAATTTTCTATTTATTATTAATATTTTTGAGAAAATTTAAAATTATTCAGGCTCTAATTTAAAATATGTTATATGTATATGTAGTAGACAGGTGAGTTCTAGATAAAATTATCTTGTTTAAACATAGTACAAATGTCATTGCCGAATAATGCTATCTTGACCGAATTACAAGAAAGTAAAAAACATATTTTTAGCAAATCACTTCACAGAAAAAATTATTATTATATTCGTCGATTAAGAGAGTAAAGTGAGAAAAATTTCTCATATCAAAACCAAAAAAGATGAAATAAGTTAAAATTTAAGAAAATTAATTCAGAATAAATCAACATTTAAAATTTTTCTCAGACGTCCAACATTAAAATTTAACAATAAAATTCTTCGAAATTGAAAAAAGGAAAACAATAAACAAATGTTTACAACACACTCTTAAATATCTAAATTCAAAATTTAAAAAATCAAAATTTAAAAATGGAGGGAAGCAGAAGGCATTCTGCAGAACCCCTTTCTTCTTTTATTTCTCTCATCTTTTTTAATTTTATTTTTTAAATCACAATCAAACAAATTTTACAAAAATCTGCAATTCCACCCTCAATTTTTTAAATAAAAATTACGAAACAAATAATTTTATTTCATGATAAAATATATAATTTGTAAACTTCTAAGTATGGGTACCAGTACAAAAATTATCATTAACAGTAAAAAATTACCAGTACCGACAATAAGATATTTAGGAAACTTTTGAATGATTTACATTTCAATGTTAAAGATTAATTTCAAGTTTTGAAGATTTCAAAATATGTCGAGAAAAAATGTGGAAGATTTTAAGACAATTTTTCTATGACATGAAAGAAAAATCTGAAGCTTTTTAAAGAGTTTGAAAGGTTTCAAGATTATAAAAAAACTTTTCTCACGACTCCTGGGAAAATTTAAATTTATTTCTAATATTCAACAATTAATTTGAAGAGAATATTCAAAAATATTTTAAAACATTTAAAAAGATTTTTAAACTTGAAAAAAAAAAAAATCTGGGAGATTTGAGGTCATTTCCTTTTTGAGAATTTAAAAAAACATTTAGCAAAAATTCGAATAATTTTAAAAGATGTTTAAAAGACTTAGAAGTTTTAAAATGATTCAAAAATAATTTCTAGTTTGAGAAGATTTCAAACAATTTAAAACAATATGCACGTTTTGAAGATTTCAAAATAAAATTTTCAAGCTTTTTAGGGAGCTCACAAGGGTTTAAGTTTATAAAATTTTTTTAAGAGTCATGGGAAAATTTCAAATGAAATTTTTTACAATTAATTTTTGAAGATAATTAAAAAAAAATATCATAACATTTCAAAAGACTCCTGAAAATTTTGAAGAAAATAAGGAAGATTTTAAGGCAATTTTTTTAATTTTGAAAGATTTTACAAAATTTTAGGAATAATTAAAGCCAGTTTAAAAGATATTCAGAAATTTGAAAAATTTAGAAAAGATTACAAATATTTTTAAACTTTGAAAGATTTCTGAAAATTTATTAAATATGTAATATCTAAAAAAAATTTGAAAATCCTATAAAATAAAAAAATTAGACTTCTTCGACATATCAGAAATGTTCAAAATTCTTTTTGAATTTTCTCAAGAATCTTAGCAAAATGATATTTATATAACCATAAAAAATTATTAAATAAAGTTAAAAAATAAATAGTTATCAGAAATTTTTATTTCATATTAGAAACTATTTTCCACTTCAAATTATAATTTTGTTGAATTTTTTTTCTTTTTTAACTAGAAAGTCTTTTTAGTTTGAAAATTCAGCTATTAGGTTGAAAATACAACTGTTTTTGGTTGAATCTAATTCCCTTTCCTTTGAAAGTTCGACCACATAGATGAAAATTCATCTTTTTAGGTTAAAAATTCAAATATTTGGGTAAAAGCTGAACTTTTTTTTTTAAATTCATCTTTTTTGCTTATAAGTTCAAGTATTTAGTTAAAAAGTCATCTTTTTTTTCGAAAAATAAATTATTTTGTTGAAATTTCGTCACTTTTGCTTGAAAATTCATCTATTTGGTTATAAATCCACCTTTTTGGTAGAAAATTTATTTGTTTTTTTTCTGCCTAAAATTCAACTATTTGGTGTTTTCTGTTAAAAAATTATTTTACTTGAAAAAGTGTTAAGAATAGCGTGAATTAGTTTTTGAACGGCCCCAATTCTGATTTGGGTTGCATTTTAATAAATAATGGCTTATGTTTTCGTTATAATAAAACTATTTGTTTAGAACAATTTTTCTTGTAACGATTTCTTTTTCAAATTTTAGCCATAGAAAACTTTACTTTCAAAATTTGAATGTTAAGAACCATTTTCTAATATTAAAAAAACATTTGACATTAAAATGTATTATTCATTAAAAATTTTTTTGAGAAAATTAAAAATTTTAGTTTTTTATTTATAAGATGTTTATATTTATACATATTAGACAGATGTGTTCCAGACAAAATTATCTTCTTGAAACATAGTACAAATGTCATTGCTGATCAATGTCATCTTGACCGAATTAAAGAAAGTAGAAAACATATTTTTAGCATATCACTTGTTGGAAAAAATAACTATTATTTTTGTCGACTAAGAGAGTAAAATGAGAAAAATTGTTCGTATAGTTGAATTTTTAGCAAGAAAGATGAATTTTCAAACAGAAGAGAACAAATCTGCCATCAACAAAAAAAAATGTTCAACAAAATAATTGAATTTTCAACCAAAGAAATTATTTTGCAAGTAAAATGATGATTCTTCAACGAAAAAATAAGCGTTTCATTGAAAAAGTCGACTTTTCAACGAAAGGCATGAACTTTCTCCCAAATAGTTGAATTTTTAACTAAAAACAGTACGTTTTTTACCCAAAGTGGAATATTTACATTTTCAATTGAATGTTCTAAATTTCAACAAAAAAGAAAAAAAAATTTCCACAAAATAAATTCATCTTTGACCAAGAAATATTTTTCAGGCAATATAGAAAACAAAATTCATAAAAAATGTTAAATTTTGAAGCCGAAAAGACAAATCCTGCACGAAACAGTTGAATTTTCTACCCTTAAAGTATGAGACTATTCCCTATGCTTATACACAGCGGAGGCGTCGAAAATGGTTGAATTTTCAATCCGAAAATACGAAAAAAAGATTTAAAAACAATTGAATTAAAAAAAGCGAGGAATTTTAAATTCTAGTTGAAAAACATGTCATTTGGAACGAATTTCAGGTCTGGCAAATAAAACCTCGATAAGAAAAAATGCATTTCATACGCGTGTGTCCTATTCATGATGAACCAACTTTGAATGGAGACAAGGTTAGTCTCTAAAAAATTTCAGTATAATTGAATAAATTAAATTAATTAGAAAAATTTCTCTTTTGGGGTCATCTACAAATTGCTATAGGCGTTTTTTTGACATTTACAACAATTCTTATTTCAAATAAAAGTATTTTTTGGTTGTAACATCAACTATCACACTTTTTTCAAAAAAACTTTAGCTTGTCCATTTTTAGTTTGAAATTCATTTTATTTATTTGAAAATTCACCTTTTTTGGTAGGCAATTATTCTTCGTAATTGAACATTTCTTTTTTTTTTATAAATATCAAACTAGTTTATTGAAAATGTGTTCCTCCTTGGTTGAAGATTAATTTTTTTAACTGAAAATTTAACAATTACATTGTTGATTGAAAATTTATATTCTTTAGTTCAAAATTCAACTACGTGGTTAAATTTGACATACTTTATCAAACATTGATTTTTTGGGTGCAGATTCATCTTAAGGGTGGTCCAAAAATGCATGGCAAACTTTTTTTTTCACGCTAGAGGACAACGATCCCCCCATTCCATTCCAAATCCATAAAAAGAAATTCCATAATTTTTTTTTAATTTTGATTTTAACAGGTGCCGGTTTTGACTTGAAGTTTCCGATGTAAAATGCGTGTGGAAAAATCACTTTTTTTAGTTTTTGGAATAATTTTTTAGGGTTTGGGAAAATGTGACGGGAAAGTTTCGGAGCTTGTTGAGAATTATCCAACGAAGAATTTCATGTATCAGACATATGGGTTTGACACCCCTAAACCACCCCCACGAGTCCCTGAAAACTACCCTTAAAACCAAAAATGTCAATTCTTCATAAAATCGGCCTTTTGAGCACTGTATTCTCGTTTTATTTGTACTTAAAATTACTTATATTGGTCTAGTGGAATATTTCTCATCATTGGTTAATTGATTTTCAATTATATAAACAAATGGAATTTGTTATGGAATTTGTTTAAATAATTTTTGTTCGAAAATTCGTTTTTTTCCCTAAAAATTATTACTACAGGTCTAGTGGAATATTTATCAACATTGTTCCAATAATTTTCAATTATTCAAACAAATGGAATTTGTTTAAATGATTTTTTCCAATTCTCTTTTTTATTAAAAATTATTAATATTTCTGATTAATTTCCAATTGTTTAAACAAATTTTATTTGTTTAAATAAAACAAATTCCACTTTTTTAAATAATTTTTTTTTGATTTTTTGTTCCTTTTTTAAATAAAAATTATTATTGTTGGTGTAGAGGAATATTTAACAACATTGGTTAATTATTTTTTAATTATGTGAACAAATTCCATTCGTCTAATGCGCCTGATTATACATATATGAGCCACTGTCGCTTGGTTTCCCCAAGGTAAGTTGGAGTGCGTCTAGGTAGGCTTTACGACAAAAATTCAAAAAAATTGCGGATGTAAGAAGCTTCTGAATTTTTTTTCGAAATCTTGAAAAATGTAAATTTCGTTTTAAATTTATAGAAATCGTTCAGAAGGCTTCTATTCTCCATTTCGAAGATTAGATTCTTTTCCTATTTTCACTATTTTGTCATTTAGTTTTAATTTTTGTTTCTTTCAGAGTCTTAATTAAGATATACTCGATGCCCTTTTCTCAGATAAATACAAATTGATGTTTTAGGTTAAAATATATCAATGCTTTCCTCCACCAATGATTCACACTCAGTAGTTGGTGACTTTTCTCTATTCGTTAATTGCTTCCAGTACTTCAAGCAACTCTTAAATTGAACAATATTATGCTTCTTTACGATTTTTAAGGCTAATTCTTCCCTGATGGAACTAAAAAGTTAGAAATCCTATCACTATTAATAATTTTCCATCTCTAAGATATAAAAGAATAAGGAAAATGTATATCTCAGCTTAACTTAATTCTATCTCTTTTCTATCCAGCTATATCTGTTTCTATCTCCTTTTTCTCTAGTTCCTATCTGTCCTATCTCTTTCAGTTCTTTTTCCTCCATGCCTGCATATTCCTCGCATATCCCTGTCTATATTTTTCGACCTCTTTGCCAATATAGTTCTAATACTATCCCTTTCAATCCTAAATTCTATTCTATATTCTTATAAGGTATTAATACCTTATAAGGGAGTTGCGACGGTTATACCCAGAATATTCTGTTAAGGTAGTCGTCCTGATCATCGGCCTTCTTGGAGGTGCCAAGATTTCACTGGTTAATAGCCTGAAAAGCATCCCTGCGTGTCAACAAAATACTGAGACACTTGCGAGGAAAATGCAGAAGGCAGTCGTCCTTGAGTCGTTCTGTGTCCCCAGGGCGCACGAGACTTTTGCCGGATCATCGTATTGAATTCGTCGCAGACTGTAAGCACCTATCTCACGGTCGTGAGACGTGGTTACAGCTGAAATTTCACCGCGATTTCGCTGGGAGCAGGTGCAATTTTTAACATTAGCACCCGCCCCACGAAATCCTGCGGTTGTCTTAATGACAAACTTTTAACACTATATATACGCAAATATCAATATTTCTTATGATCTCGAGGAAGAGGCGCGCAATACAATTGACTATGAACAATAAACCCCGAAAAGCCATTGTATTAGACTAAGCTCCATTTCCCTTGTGGGTAAATGAAGTTGAGATATTACTTAGGAACATATTTAAAAATCATTAATTTTGAATAATTTTTACTATTTTTAATAGTTAATTAAAAATGAGATATTTTAGTTAAAATGGCGGGAGCGCTCGAAGTCCGAATAGTGGGGAGGACATTGTTCCCACCGATGCGTTGCGATTTCATTGCCGGGGTCGGGCCAATCAGCGTGCCAGCAGCCTCCTTCTACCGAGAGCTCTAGAGCCGAGCTGCCTCCGTGCAGCCAGCGACTAGGACATTTAGTCGCTCCCGGAGTTCAGTAAGAAGTAGCAGCATCTGCTCTGCTCTCCTCCGAATAAAGTCCATCCGGGTCTTAGAAAATAATTAGTGAAAAATAGTGAGTATTTTCGTGGTGGTGCATAGTCGTGTTTTGTGTGTTCAGTTCCATAGTTGAATTAATAAAAAATAGCAACAAAAAAAAATAATAATTTTTTTTTTCTCAAAGTGATAGTTTCGTTTTCAGGTATAAAAAGAAAAATTGTAATAAAATAATAATCGTTCACGTTCGGTACAGAAAAATCGGTTTCTCTCTCGTGTCTCGGTTGTTCGGTTTGTTCAGCATAATCTTGCGCACGTGTTCAGGCTCCAACCTAAGTCCAGTGCTCTGGGTTCCGATTCGGGCGTCTCTGTTTTATTAGTATAACCCGGTCCACATGGTCAGGCTTCGGCCCAGTCCAGTGCTCTGGGTTCGCGCTTTGGGCGTTTTGTTTATTAGCATAACCCTGCACACGTGGTCAGGCTTCGGCTCAGTCCAGTGCTCTGGGTTCATGATTCGGGTGTATTTGTTTTATTAGTATAACACTGCGCACGTGGTCAGTCTTCGGCCTCAGTCTAGTGCTCTGGGTTTCCGATCCAGTGGCCTTCGTTTTTATTCCTATAAGCTTGCGCACGTGGTCAGGCTTTGGCCCAAGTCCCGTGCGCTAGGTCTCGTCACCCGTCCTATTGACGATCACGTTGCGTCATCTTCGAACTTGCTTTTCCGTCGTCAAGTCTCTCGGGATACCGCTTATGCTAAGGGGTGGTGAAAGGCGCAAACGCGCTAGTAAAAGGGCCCTGGAGCGTCATCGGGAGAAAGAAGTTGCGTTCCAGGACGTTCCCGAACTTCAAGCCGCCCCAGCTCTACTTGACGTTCCCGAACCTCTTGCGGTTCCCGTAATTCCGATTGTTCCGGCACCTCTGTTAGCTCCGACACCGGTACTCGAAGTGCCAGCACCCCCTACTCCTGTAGAATGGGTGTTAATCGAAGCCCTGCTTGGATCGCCGGGCACCGCGTATACTCGCCCGCGAAATTACCCGAGAAACTACTTTTCGCCACGGACACTGCGAATCTCTAAGTTCTTTAGGGAACCTCACATTCCGTTTCCATCGACGCGGGTGGAGGAATTAAGGGTTGGTGAAGTACGGACGGCGTCAACACATCATTCGGGGCACTGCACCCAGTTGGGGTCAAGGTCGGCCCAGATGGAATTACCGAACGGACTAGCTGTTCCTCCTGAAGAGGGACTCCCCCCTTTGCCCAATTTATTCGCGGCTTCGGTTCCAGCACTATCGTCTCATCTGTTGGAATCACGTCGGGACCCGTAGACGTGTCTGAGATCTACAATCCCATCGAACTAGGACGTTTTAAATAGGAGTTACCATCGACTCCTGGTAAAAGGCTCGCTACTTTCTTTCTTTCGCTGTCGCGGAATCCTGCCATTCCGGGTTCCTCGATAGCCTCCGCTTCGCCTCTCGCCAGCCCTTTTGGCTTCTTAGATTTTCTCGTGCCCACTACTCCGAAGGGTCCTCTTCCTCCCACCCCCGGGTAATTCGTATTCAACGGTTGCTCCTTTCGTCGCGCCGAAAAGCACTCCAGGACCGTCACATGTCAGTAGCTTCGGTGACGTCTTATTTCTGGTGGCCGAAAATTCTCCGAAAACGTTCTCGTCGTCATTGCTCTCGCCGCCCGCAAAAAGGGCTTGCACCGGTATTAATTCATCGTATCCGCGTCGTAATCTCGGTTTCTAAGATAAATCTCCGATCGACAAAGTGACTTTCTCGCCTCCAAAAAAAAGGCCAAAAAGTGTCCGCGATAGCGGACCAGCACGCATGGTAAGTCACAGCCTCCGTCGGGTGCTACCGCGGAAAGCAAGTACTTCACCAGACAAAATCAGCTTATGGACGGCCGAACGGCCTGGCAAAGGTTTCTCCAACCTTAAGGAGTAAAACGCACTCACTGGCCCCTGCCCAGCAACGAACTTTGAGATCCACTACTGCAAACAACCCGGTCGACCGGGCCATCTGACCCCACACTAAGGGAAAGCAGTAGTCATCCCCCCCCCCACCCTAATACCTCTAACCGCCCTGAGTGAGACCTGTTCTCCTGTCGTCACTACAAATACGACACCCCCATCCCTTTTTCCAACTGATAGGCCACCCACCATCGCGGTGGCATATATCAGATTGTGATGCGATTTTGTAAAAAAATGATTGTAAATAGATATACATTAAAGAAATGATTACATTCGATTAAATAATCATTGTTAGAATTAATAATTTAATAAAATTTCCAGTCATAACATTTTATATCAATATAGTGGCTTCTTATCATAAAGCTTCAACATTTATTTAATTTTTCTTGCAGATGCATTCAGTCATAAAGAGGCTGAAAACTAGCGCAAACAATATTCGAAATATAATAGGAAACATAAATCCCCCGTAAATATTAACATGCCTAAAGAACATTCTAATGAATCTATGAAACTTAACAACTTTTATAAATTTCCAAAAACAATTACAATAAAGTATACTGACCTCACTTATATAAAACATTAATTAATATAGTTCCTCAATTCCATTTTCCTTAATTTTATATTATGAATATTTCAACATTTTCTATAATGCAATGGAACTAAAACCAGAATGGTCTGGAGTACCTCCAAATATTTCTCGTGGACACTTTCGTGCGAACTACGCATTTCAAAAAGCCATTCTTTATTGGAGCTAAAAAACTTTAGATGTCCCAAACTTTCTGAATACTTGCAGCCACCAGTAATAATGATACTAATTATCGTAGTACGAATGGGCGATCTTCCAGGGCTTCCGTTTCCTCTTACCATAAAAATAGATTGTATATGGTTTGAAGTAAACTTTTTTCTATGTATTTTCCTTTAATAGGATTACCCGCTTGGCTCTGCCCTGTTTCCTTGCTTTCTCTTACGTCTTCCAATTTCTTCATCCACGTCACTCACTGTCCATTACCATCCAAAATCCATCTTACACACTCATCCACACTCAACTTTCCCTCTTCCTCTCCTGTACATATCTCTAACACATGTGCCCATGATTTGATTTCGTATCAACATACGCTGCACAGATTGTCCTCTTCATACATCCAATATCTACAAGCTCTCACTCCTTCTCCGATTCTAAACCGTACCACCCTATTCCATGTTTCTTTCTTTTTTATTGTTTGCAAATATTCTGGTTCCGTTAACCCTTTTACCATCATATACCACCTATTGTAGCTCAAATACATAATCTTTCCATAATCCATCCCTTCTTGTATATCACAAACCCTCCTCATTTTTTTTCTTTCTTCCTCCCATTTCGAATTTCCCAAATTGCCTCTCGTTTCCTTGTTCCGAACTTCGTCCAAGCATACTTGTGCTATTCTGCTCCTCTCTCCTCTTTTCAACTTCTCTTCAAACCTCCAGACTCTCTTAATTTGTCTAGTTACCATTTTTTCCCTTCCCAATTATTCCCTTAACATGTATCCTGGGCAACTCCAACTAACCCCCATTAACCATCTCAGAAATTTCCCATGCATGCTTTCCACTTTCTTATGTTTCTTCCATTCCCAGACCTCCACTCCATAACACAACACCGCCAAAACCAACGCATCAAACAACCAAACCCTCATTCTCCAATCGTCATTGAACCTTCTCTTTCCTATACCCCGTACTTGGCCCATGACTTTACTCGCACATCCGATTCTTTTCCTCACCTGCACCTCGTTTCCCCCTTCGACCTCAAACCAAAAACCTCAGTAACAGAACTCCTCCACCCTTTCCACTGTTTGTCCGTTCATCTTGCAAACGTAACCTAATTTGGTCTTCCTACTTCTGAAGCACATCAGCTTGGTCTTCCCTAAGTTCACCGTCAGTTCTTTTGATGCCACATACTCTTCGAAAATTCTCATCATTAGGTTCGTTCCCTTCTCATCGTCTGCTTACAGAACTACGTCGTCCGCGTATGCTAGAGAGCATAGTTTGCTGTTACCCAATATCTTTCCCCCTTTCCCTTTCTCCTTCAGCTTCTCCTCTAAGTCTGCCAGCAGCATATTAAAGAGTAGCGGACTCGACGGGCACCCTTGCCTTAGACCTTTGCCTGTCCAGAAAACCTCCCCTTTTTCCCCCCCTATCTTCACCCTAATCCTGGTTTCAGTAAAAATGTCCTTTATCCTCTCCACCAACCCTTTCTCTATTCCCCTCTCTGTTATTGCCTGCCATAGCACTTTTCTATTCACTGAGTCAAAAGCTGCTTTAAAATCCATGAACGAGGCGACTAATTCCCCTCTTTTCCTCCCTAAATTTATGTTAACCAAGTAGTTGAGTACGCAAATGTTATTTATTGACCTTATTCCTTCTCTAAATCCCGTCTGGTTGTGTGGGATACATTTTTTCCCTTCTATCTGACTCTCTTACCTTTTTCTTAGAATTTCTGCGTATATTTTATAACCCACTGGCATAAGATTAATCCCTCTGTACTCCTCTACCTTCTTGCCCTCCCCTTTCTTGACAAGCGGTACCACCAGCCCTGTCATCCACTCCTCCGGCCACCCTTCTCCTTTCCAGACGTTATTGCAGATCTTCCACATCCCTTCCCTAACCCCTTCTCCTCCATACTTTATCGCTTCGTTCTCCATACCATCCTCTCCTGTAGCCTTGTTTCTTTTTAGTCTATCTGTCGCCTTATCCACTTCTTCTCTTGTTATTTCGTTCCCTTCCTCCATTTCTCCCTGGACTATCCTTCTATTTTTCCCTTTGATCCTATTTTGTTCTCCCCATAACAGACCCTTCAAATAATCCGTCCACTCACCCATTTCTATTTCTTCATTCACGCCCTCCCTTCCTCCTCTTTCCCTTTTTATAACATCCCAGACCCTACCTTCTTTGATCGCTCTTTCTACCTTTTCCTTATATTTCTTCTTTCCCCTTTGCTTTTTCCTTTCCAGCATCCTCTCATGTTCTGTTTTTCTCCTGTTGTACTCCGCCTTCTCCATTTCTCCTTTCCTCCATTTTCTCACACACTCTTTCATTCTCTCTTTACTCTCTCTGCAATCCTCGTCCCACCAGCCTCTCTTTCCCTCTTCTCTTTCTTCTTTTGTACCTATCTCATCCCTTACCTTCTCAATCGACCCTTTCAACCTTTTAATTAACGAGTCTACTCCCTCCTCTTTTTCATACCTAACATTCTCCTTTTTCATTCTTTGTTTAAAATCTTTTAATTTATCTACCCCCCAGACTCCCATTTTCGTGTTCCTTTCTCCCCCTCTTTCCTTTCTCCCTCTGCCGCGCTTACGAACGCCAACTTTAGTGTAGCTATTACTGGGAAGTGCTCGGACCCTATCTCATTCCCGACATTCATACTGCCTATCATATTCCTTATTCTTTCTTCCGCCAGGATGTAGTCTATTACTGTTTCTCCCTTACCTATAAATGTGATCTCTACTTTCTCATCTCCTTTCATATTGCCATTACAAATAAACCATCCTGTTTCTCCTAATACGTCTAGTAACCCCCTCCCTTCCCGGTCTGTCTCCCTATGTTTGGAGCTCTTCATATAGGCCTCCTCTTTTCCATCCCAAATCCCTCCCTCTTGCTCGCCAGTCCAGGCATTCAAGTCACCTCCCATCAAAACCAACTCTTCCTTCTTTTCCTCCATCCACCTCCTTATTACTCTCCAACCTTCCTCTTTCCCTCTCCTTCTATATACACAAATCACCGCTATTTTGACTTTTCCAATTATAATCCTTCTTACCATTGTTCCATCCTTTTCCTTCCTGTTCTCATCTGTTCTCGCTTTGACTACCAATTCTTTCCTCACCCCTGAGACCATGCCGCGCATCCCTCTACCTTTAACGTGTTCCTTTCTTGCTTCTTGCGTTGCCAACACATAACCTTTAGGTAACATCCTTTTCATCCCCTTATAGCTATTTTCACGTTTTTCTCTTCCCTAACCTCACCTATCATTCTCACTTTTGTTCCGCCTTGCCGTTTGGAAACCCCTCTGTTTGATCTCTAAACTCATTTGCATCTTCCTTTTTTCTACCTTTCTCAACTCTTTTTCCCTTTTTCCTTGGTAATGTATTCCTTATATTCTTCTAATTCTGCGTCCCAGAACCATTCCTCCCGTACTTTCACTAGAAAGACTCCTTCTTTTCCTTCTTTCGTCCATCCTATTCTCTTAACTCCTTCTACCCTTACATGAACTCCAATATCTCTCAAAATATTTTTGATTTCCGCTTCCCCTGTTTCACTTTCTACTTGCAATCCCTTAACTACTATGTTATTTTTCCTTTTCGCCCTTTCTTCCCCTACAATCTTCTTTCAATCCCACTGAGTCTTTTCTTCAATCTTTCATTCTCATTTTGCAAGTTATCACTCCCTTTTACTATTTCCACACTCTCTGTTTCCGTCCCCACATGCTGATTCCTGATTTCTAAGTTGCTTACCCGTTCTTCCAACTGTTTTATCTCACTATTTCGCTGTTCGTCAACCTCTCTCTGTCTATTCTGTGTGCTCTCTAGTTTACCCTATACCTTGTCTTTCTCCTCTTTCCAGAGTTTATCCCACTCTTCTCACTTTTCTCTTACTTTTCTCACTTTCCCCTTTACGTCTTTCCCCTGCATATTCATATCCCTATTCATATCTTCCAGTCTCCTTCTGGTTTCCTCTCTAAACCCTTTTATGAGGGCATCTAGCTTCTCAAACATCCCCCCAACCCCACTATCTAATTATGGTAGTAATGTTTTCTTTTTAATCACAAAATATTTGTGATGTTTTCAGTGTCATATTTTCAATGTCGCTAACATCGACAAAAAGTTGGATACCAAATTTTCACATAATAATTTTTATTCGAAAGGCCAGATTTGAAGATGCTCCTGGCTTTTGGAGTTTGTTTCAAAGTAAGAAATGAAAATTTAGGAGCAACATCAAAATTTTATTAAAAATTAAAAACTGAATTTTTCTTCACCAAAACAAGAACCCTTCTGAAATCAATCAATCTATACTAAAAATAAAAAATAAATAGGAAACTCAATAATATTAAAGTCAAAATAATTATGTACAATGTATTAAAAATTAAAAACTTGTGCAATTTTAAATTAGAAACCTGTAAAACCAGAGAACATAAAATTAAATGAACTTTAAAATGTTATAATTCTGTAAGAATAATAACAACACTGCACATGTGAAAAATTGTAATTGTGAAAAAAGCGGATTATTTAGAAGCCAGTCAACGCTAAAAAAATTGCCCTAAAATTTTCCAGATTCTTTTTTGGAAATTTTATT
>CAKNYM010047523.1:123341-147151 GCA_932195095.1 Andricus curvator | reverse complement strand
CTAAAAATGATTTTGTTGTAGAAAATTAATCTTTTTGGTTGAAATTTTAATTCTTTGGTTGAAAAGTAGTTTTTTTATTGAAAATTAATTTTTTTGACTAAAAATGTACCTATTTCATTTTATGTCGGGTTTTTTATAGAAATTTAATCTTCTTCGTAGAAAATTAATTTTTGTTTGTTAAAATTTAACTATTTTCTTGAAAATTGATTTTATTTGCTTAAAAACTTATTTCTATAAGTTAAAATTAAACTATTCTATTTTATTTGAAAATAAATTTTTTTAAATTAAAAATTCATCTATTTTGTTAAGAATTCGTCTTTTTTTGGTAGAAAATAAACCTTTTTGGTTGAATATTCATGTAATTTGTTAATTTTTTTTTTAATAGAGAGTTGATCTTTTGTTTGGTTAGAAATCAATTTTTTTTATGGAAAATTATTTTTTTAAATTAAAAATTTAACTATTTCATTTTTCAAAATTTTTTTTTATAGATTTTTCATTTTTTGGTTGAAAATTCATCTGTTCGGTTGAAAATTTAACTATTTCGTTGAAAATTTATTTTATTTAGTTAAAAACGTATTTTTTCTAACTTGAAATTAAACTATTCTATTTTTGTTGAAATTTTTTTTTTTAGTTGAAAATTCATCTATTTTGTTGAAAATTTGTCTTTTTTGTGAAAAATTCATGTTTTGGGTTGAAAATTCAAATATTTGATTACAATTTTTTGTTTTGATTGAAGGTGCATCATTTTGTTAAAAGTTCATTTCTTTGGTTACAAATTTAACAAATTTAATTGAAAATTCTTTTTTTTTTTTGAAAATTAATTTTTTCCACTAGACATTTAGCTTTTACATTTTTGTTATAAAATTGCTCGTTTTCAGTTGAAAATTCAAATTCTTTTTTGAAAAATCGTATTTTTTAGACATAAATTCAATTATTTTTGTAGAAAATGCATATTTTTGGGTTGTAAATTCAACTTTTTTTCAAAAATTCGTCTTTATGGCTTGAAAACTCAACATTTTGGATGAGATTTTTTTTCTTTTTTGATTCCAAAATTTTTCTTGGCCTTGAAGAAAAGCGACAACAATGCTTCCGAGATTTTCGTGACACATCTATTTTTTAGAGAAAGATTTCAAAAGATTTCAAAATATTTAATGATTTTAACCGATACAAAATATTCCACAAACAAAGATTTAAGAAAGATTTCACAAATATTTCGAAAGGTTTCACAAAGATTTCGAAAATTTCAAGGATTTCAAAGATTCAAAAAAGGCGTGTACACTAGATTTAAATGATTTCACACAAATTTCCCAAAGATTTCGAAAATTTCATAAAGATTTCAAGGATTTGAAAAAGGCGTGTACACCAGATTTCAAAGATTTCAGAAAGATTTTGAAAGTTTCACAAAGATTTGAAAACTTTACGAAGATTTCAATGATTTAAAAAATTTTGAGAAACGTATAGTCAACCAAATTTCTAATATTTCAAAACATTTCAAAGGTTTCACAAATATTTCAAAAGTTCCATAAAGATTTCATTACATTTTCATAAAGATTTCAAAAGAATACAAAAATTTCAAAGATTTCAAAACATTTCAGATATTTCAAATATTTCAATGATTTCAAACAAATACAAATGATTTCAGAAAGATTGCACAAATACTTCAAAGAATTCATAGGGATTTCAAGAATTTCAAAGATTTCAACAAAATAAAAAAAATTCAAAGATTTCAAAACATTTCAAATATTTCAATGATTTCAAACAATACAAATGATTTCAGAAAGATTTCACAAATATTTCAAAGAATTCACAGGGATTTCAAGAATTTCAAAGATTTCAACAAGGTTACAGTATACCAGATTTAAAAGATTATTTTAATAATTTAAAATTAGTGCAAAATATTTTAGAAACATTTGGGAAATATTTCAGAGAATTCATAAGGATTTCGAAAGATTTCAAGAATTTTAAAGATTTCAACGAGGGTACAGTACATCAGATTTCACAAACTAAAATTAAAGAAAGATTTCACAAATATTTGAAGGATTTCAAAAATATTTCAAAATATTTCGAAAATTTCACAATGATTTTAAGGATTTCAAAGATTTTACAAAATTTTTTGAAGATTCCAAAAGATTCCTCAAAGATCTCAAAGTTTTCAAAGACTTTGTAAAGATTTTAAACGATTCCAAAAGGTTCCAACAAATTTGCGAATATCTCAAAAGACTTCAATGATTTCAAACGAAAACAAAAGATTTCACAAACTAAAATTGAAGAAAGATTTCACAAAGATTTCAAAGATTTCGAAAATTTCACAAAGATTTCAAAGATTTTAAGGATTTCAAAAATTTTACACAAATTGGTAAAGATTTCAAAAGATTTCTAAAAGATTTCAAAGTTTCCATAGACGTTACAAAGATTTTAAACGATTCCAAAAGGTTTCAACAAATTTGCGAATATCTCAAAAGATTTCAATGATTTGAAACGAACACAAAAGATTTCACAGAAAAAAATTAAAGAAAAATTTCACAAAGATTTCATAAAGATTTCAAAAGATTTCGAAAATTTCACAAAGGTTTCAAAGATTTTGAGGATTTCAAAGATTTTACAAAATTTGTTAAAGATTCAAAAAGATTTCTCAAAGATTTCAAAGTTTTCAAAGACTTTACAAAGATTTTAAACGATTCAAAAAGGTTTTAACAAATTTGAGAATATCTCAAAAGATTTCAATGATTTCAAACGAACACAAAAGGTTTCACAAACAAAAATTAAAAAAAGATTTCACAAATATTTTGAAGATTTCATAAAGATTTCGAAAATTTCACAAAGATTTCAAAGATTTTAAGGATTTCAAAAATTTTGGAAAAATTGGTAAAGATTCCAAAAGATTTCTGAAAGATTTCAAAGTTTCCAAAGACGTTACAAAGATTTTAAACGATTCCAAAAGGTTTCAACAAATTTGCGAATATCTCAAAAGATTTCAATGATTTGAAACGAACACAAAAGATTTCACAGAAAAAAATTAAAGAAAAATTTCACAAAGATTTCATAAAGATTTCAAAAGATTTCGAAAATTTCACAAAGGTTTCAAAGATTTTGAGGATTTCAAAGATTTTACAAAATTTGTTAAAGATTCAAAAAGATTTCTCAAAGATTTCAAAGTTTTCAAAGACTTTACAAAGATTTTAAACGATTCAAAAAGGTTTTAACAAATTTGCGAATATCTCAAAAGATTTCAATGATTTCAAACGAACACAAAAGGTTTCACAAACAAAAATTAAAAAAAGATTTCACAAATATTTTGAAGATTTCATAAAGATTTAAAAAATTTCATAAAGGTTTCAAAGATTTCAAGGATTTCAAAGATTTTACAAAAATTTTAAAAGATTTATCAAAGATTTCAAGGTTTCCAAAGAATTTACAATGATTTTAAAATATACCTAAAGATTTCACAAAGACGACTTATGTTCGCAACAAAATGAAGAATTTGTTTAATAATGGTTCTGCTTTCTTTAGAAATTGTTGGCCAATAAAAAATGAAATGGCTTATTTCTTTACATGTATAACAAACGCTTATTTGATTATTTATTGTAAAAAAGGAGACCTGGAAAAATTTCATTTCTTGACCTGGAAAAGACCTTGAGGTTTGTTCCTAAAATTCGCGGGACACCCTGTAAAAGTTTAAAATTCATCTTTAAAAAAAAAAATTTTTTTAATCTTTTTTTTTTTAATTCAAATTGGCCCCTTTTTGTTTTCATCATTTTTATTGAGTTATAACCCAGGAAATTTTGGTTATTTAGTTGTTTTTTCCTGATTTGGAAAATTTAATATAAATATTTTGTGTTTGGTTTACATTTGTATTCTTCAGTTGAAAATTCAGTTATTTAGTTGAAAATTTCTGTATTTTGGTAAAACTTTGTCTCTTGTGGAAGAATATTAATCTTCTTGGTGACTAATTCACCTTTATGATTGAAAATTCATTTCCTTGCTTGAAAATTTAACTATTGGGTTAAAAATTCCTTTAAAAATCAAAATTTTGTTTAAAATTTATGCATTTTGTTAAAAATTAATCTTTTTGGGTAGAAAATTAATGTTTTTCCTCGAAAATTCATTTCTTTGATTGAAAATTATTTTTTTGATTGAAAATTAATTTTTCTAACTGAAAATTTAACTATTCCATTTTTTATAGAAAATTTATCTTTTTTGATAAAAATGTAATCTTCTTGATTGAAAATTTATTCTAATTTTTAAATTTTTTTGTCTGTTTATAGAAAATTCATCTTTTGGGTTGAAAATTTTACTATTGGGTTAAAAATTCCTTTTTTGGTCAAAGATTCATTATTTTAGGTACAAATTATTTTCTTTGCTTAAAAGTTTAACTATTCCGTTGAAAATTATTTTTTTTTGGACTGAAAATGTAGGTTTCCTATTTTTGTTAGAAAATTGTTCTTTTTTGGTAGAAATTTCACTTCTCGTCTTTTTTGGATTGAAAATTAATTTTTGTGAGTGTAGAAAATGCATATTTGGGTGGAAAATCCAACTACCAGGTTAAAAATTCATCTTAGTTGAAGGTTCATTATTTTAGTTAAAAATTAATTTCTTTGCTTAGGAATTTAACTATTTTGTTCAAAATTCAGTTATTTGGTTGAAAATTTTTGTACTTTGTTAAAATTTAGTCTTTTGTGGTAGAATATTAATCTTCTTGGTAACTAATTCACCTTTTTGCGTTGAAAATTCATTTCTTTGTTTGAAAATTTAACTATTAGATTGAGAATTCCTTTAAAAATTTAAATATTTGGTTGAAAATTCATGTATTTGTTGAAAATTGATCTTCTTTGGTTAAAAATTCATTTCTTTAATTGAAAGTTCTTTTTTTTCATTGAAAATTAATTTTTTAAGATAAAAATTTAACTATTCTATTTTTTGTCGAAAATTCATCTTTTGGGTTGAAAATTCAACTATTGGATTAAAAATTCATTTTTTTTGGGTTGGAGGTTCATTATTTTAGTTGAAACTTAATTTCTTTTTTTTTTTAAATTTAACTACTTTGTTGAAAATTATTATATTTTTTTTGAAAATGAATTTTTTTTTACTGAAAATGCAGGTTTTCTATTTTTGTTAGAAAATTAATCTTTTTTAGTTTAAAATTCATTTCTCGTCTTATTGGGGCCGAAAATTCTATTATTTTGGTGGGAAATGTAAATTCAACTTTTCTGTCGAAAATTCCTCTTTTTTGTTTAAGAATTAGTCTGTTTTGGTTAAGGATTCAAATAATTTGTTGAAATTCGTATTTTTTGGTTTAATTCAACTGCTTTTGACTGAAAATTAAAAAATATTTTTTTGTGTGGAAATATCAACTATTGCACTTTTTGTTGAGAATTTATTTTTTATCGAAGATTCATCACTTTGCTTAAAAATGTAATTATTTTGTTGAAAGTTCTCTTTTCGTTGGTCGAAAATTAATTATTTCAACCGAAAATGTAATTCTTCCATTTTTGGTACAAAATTTATCTTTTTGCGTAAGTTTTGGTTCTCAAAAATAATTATTTCAATTTAAATAATCCAATGAAGATATTAAAAAATGTTAATTTTTCACCTGTTGTAAAAACACAACTTTTGAATGATATTTGAAAATAAAGTTACTTTTGCTCATCTCAAATACAAATATTAATTCTGCTGAATACGTCTGGTTTCAGATAAATAATACAGTTTTACATTCATAAATCTTAAATTGTTGTCTGTTTTATTATGCTCACAAATGTGAAATTCTTTGTCCCTCAACTAAAACTGATTTCATAATTATTTGTGTGAATTTTGCAACATTTTTTTCTTTGAGTTTTTTTATTTTATTTAACTATTCACGCGGAAAATTCTATTGAATTAAAAAAAAAGTAATAATAATTGTAAGTTGTAAGATAGGAGTCGTTTGAAAAAGTGGTGAATTTAGGAAAGCAGTTCTAAAAAATTCGTTGCATTGCACCTAACTTGTCAGAGTTGCACGACGGGCAAAGTTCTCTTTTTCCCAGAGGACGCTTAAGGGAGGCGAAAAGCTCCTTGAAGCTTCCCGCAACCTGTCCGCGCGCGCAGCAGTGAGACGAGGATAAAAAAAATAAAATTGATCATTCTCCATGTTGAAGCGGAATAAATTCCAAAAATAGTGGGTTTTGAAAAATGACATTCCAAATGAAAGGTGACACACGAACCGAGCCGTCAGGCATTTTTGCCCAGGTGGCCTGCACGAATGAGTTTGCGGGCTTCGCGTACGTTTAGTCGTTACCGTTGTGTGAGAAATATTTGCTTGAATTATGAATGATAGGGAACTTGAATTTTTAACCGAAAGATACCAGAAAAGACGAATTTTCAAAAATATACAAATTTTTAACCAAATAGTTCAATTTTCTACCAAGAATATTAATTTTCGACCAGAAAAAACGAATTTTCAATAAACCACATAAATTTTTCACTAAAAAGTTTGAACAATGGCGTGATGTTAGTCTAAATTTTATCGAGGAGAAATAATTTTCAATTAAAAAGAACGAATTTTCTACAAAACAGTTCAATTTTTTTTAAATAGTTGAATTTTATGCCAAATTGTTGAATTTTCAAGAGAAAAAGACGATTTTTCTATAAAACAGTGTAATACACTGGAACCTAGATTTCAGTAAACTGGATTTGTGCATTCTGAGAATTAATGCCGCTTGATGAGAGAAGCTGCGTGGCCGAGAGGGGAGGCGCTGCTCAGTCAAGCATGATAAATAACAGGAGGACCACACTCAGCTATAACCAAAAAATTGATTTTCCACAAAAATAAACGACATATTTTCAACAAAATATATATATTTTGGAAAAAAAGTTAAATTGTTAACAAAAAAGTTAATTTTCAATCGCAACAGATTAACTTTCAAGCAGACAGTTGCATTCTCAACTAAAAAAGATGAAAACTCTACAGCAAGAGATGAGTTTTCAAACCAAAAAGACGAATGTTCAACAAAATAGTGAATTTTCAATGAAAAAATTTATTTTTCAGTCAAGAAAAAAAAATGTCAATCAACTTGATGAAATTTCAAACAAAAAACGCGAATTTGTAACAAAACAGTTGAATTTTCAACAAAATTCAATTTTGAACCAAATAATAAAACTTTTCAATACAAAAAATTATTTCCAAAATAAAAATGTAATAGTGGACTTTTCACATGAAAATGATGCATTTTTAATCAAAAATAGTTGGATTTTCTTATTGGATTCTATTAGTTCAGTTTGCATTTAAGTGGAAAAATAAAAAGAAAAGGAAAGACTGTGCAGTAGGGTGTCCTACAAAAACGCAATGTTTTTTTTTGATGACGCACCCCCTGAACTTGTTCTATTTGATGAAAAAATAAATTCATATTTTTCTTTTATTTTTAAAATAATTTTAAACCGTGGTACTGGGGCCTTAAAGTGTCTCAAAATGAATAAAATGATTAATTAATGTTAATTTTCATAAATATAATAATTGTTTCCCAGAGAATACAACTGATGTTTACGTATGATCAGAAAAAAAACTAACTCAATTAGACCAGAAATACTACCCCTTTGCTTCGAAAACTACCCTTGATAGGGGTTAACGTTAAAATATTATATCTTGAATTTTGAAGAATTTATGGCCAACGGCCATACCACGCTGAAAAACCCAGTTCTCGTCAGATCACTGAAGTTAAGCAGCGTTGGACGCGGTTAGTACTTGGATGGGTGACCATTCAAGAATACTGACATGAGTGCTGTTGGCACATCGTGGGTGTGGTGAGCCCACACTTGTAGTTATTTATAACTACAAGAAAAACCTAGAAACACTACCCGAATCGGGTAGTGTCACGCCTACCCTGAAAGGGAAATGGTTTAATGGTATATATATGCGTTAATCATTGGATTTCTTGGTACGTAAATGACTTAACAGGATACAGGAAAACGACAAATTATTTTTTCACAGAAAAGTACCTATATAGTAAAAAGAAGATCCTTCTTAACTTCAAGAACATGCTGTTCTAACGAAATTAAATTAAAGTATAGCATTTTTTTCCAATCACTAGAAATATATCGTTTTCAAACTTAATTTTCATTTGAGAAGTAAAAAAATTGCCAATCGTACCTGATGTTAAATGTTCATTGAATATGCGATTAGTACTTATTTCTAAGCTGACAGTATTTCGAGAAATCTATTAAGTTAACCATAAAAATGAGCGATCCTGATGAAAATAAACGTAGAATATCCTCAAGAGAGAATCTTGAGGGGAACAAGTTACCCTCAAATGAAGATGTTCTAAGCATGGTGCAGTACCATCTATCTTAAGGAAAAACAATACATGAAAGTGCCACGTAAGTGTAGTTTCTGCGAAAAAATGTTAAATAAACAATGAAACATCCACGTATTTTGAATAATTGACGTCGATATCTAGATGTGTTGTCGATCAAGCAATAGGGTTCTGGGATAAGGCGAAAATTCCTGTGCGAGAAAAACATCGTTGTGTTAAAAAATTGATTGAACTACATAAAACCTGAAAAGACCTTAAGAAGAAGAGCGAGCGAAGTTCAAGTGCTTTCCAAGGAAAAAGAACGAAATTCCGCGATAATTTGGATAACCTCTTCGACATAGCTCACGGTGACGCTCTTGCACGGATTAAGGTAGAAAAAACAAGGCAATTTTTAATTTCACAAAAAGAAAAAGGTCGTAATGGAGTTATAGAGGTGGTGAATGATAGCTCAATAGCAAGTTTGAAGAAAGACGTGAAGTGCAAGGCATCTTCTGATATATCCTTTCCTCATTCCGCACATTCATCACTTTCTTCAATGTCATTTGAAAACTACAGTGATAATGAAGAAATGTATGACGATAAAGAAAATGATGATTTCAATAGAAATGTTAGTAATTATCAGTTTAAATATTAAAAACATTGACCTTTTCAATGGTTTTGGGAAAAAGAAATCATTTTTTCTTTAGGACCCTGACTGGGAACCGAAAACACAGAAGAAACTTCCAAAGATAGAAGGAATCACTCCAGCTCTTTGTCGAACTTTAGACAGAGCTCAATTCTCTGATAGGATGGCAATGTACGTGGTCTCAAGTACAGCAGAGAGTTTAGGGCACAACATAGGTAATTTAAAATACTAGTTTTCTAAAATATAGTTCAATGCATAATATATTTTCAAGAAAGCTCCATGATAAATTGTTTTGAGATGATTTGAATTTAAATTAAAGCACCATAGAAAAAGTGAGAAACGAAGAACGATTGAAGTATGCTTCTGAATTGAAGAAAATTTTTTAATTCGAACAGAGATTACAATCGCACTGGGATGAAAAACGTGTTTTATCATTGTCTGGAAAGAAAAAGGTGGAACGATTTCCTGTTTTAGTATCTAGCGCTGGTGAATTTCAAATCTTGGGTGTGCCACAGATGGAGTCTGCTACCGGATTTGCTCAAGCTTCTGCTGTGGCAGAGCTTGTTGAATCATGGGACACTGTTGACCGTATAGTAGGATTATGCTTCGATACATGCAGTGTTAACACTGGTAGAGTTCAGGGGACATGCGTACGTTTAGAACATCGCTTTCAAAAAGATTTGCTGTACTTTGCTTCCAGACATCATATCCCTGGAATAATGCTCGAAAGTGTATGCAAAGAATGTCTTGGTCCAACATCTGGACCAGAGACTCCATTATTTAAAAAGTTTAGTGAAGCGTGGGAATCTTTCGATAAGACAAGATTCGAAATTGGTATAAACGACAAGCGAATACTTTCGAAACTGCGATCAGAAAAGGACGACCTAATTAGATTTGCAAATTCGCAGTTGAAAGAAAATTATCAACCCCGTGATGACTACCGCGAATTACTTGAACTCGCCATAATTTTTTAGGAGGTGTTCCAGTTCGGGGTATTCGTTTTATGGCTCCACGACCAATGCACCATGCGCGGTGGATGGCAATTGCCATTTACTGCCTGAAAATTTGGATGTTCCGAAGTCAGTATACGTTAACCTCTACCAAAACCCAAGCCATTAGGGAATTGTGCATTTTTGTGATCAAAATTCACATCCGATTTTGGTTTGAGGCTCCTTTGCCTGTTGATGCGGCATACAATGACATAAATTTAATTAAAAAATTGAAGAGTTACAAGTCCATCAATGCCAAAATATCAAATGTCGCTTGTGATAACTTTGAAGGACACTTGTGGTATCTTTCAGAAGCAGTTGTGGCCACGGAATTCTTTGACTCTAGAATTTTACTTGAATAGAAAAGGTCAATGGTGGCGGTGATGAAAACGCGAGAAGGCTCAGACGAACCCGAAAAACATCTTTCAGGTCAAAACTTGACAAATTTTGCGAAGAATGATATTGAAGATTTTGTTACTTAAAAAGCACTTTGATTTTTCGACATTATGTAATTGAATTCGTTATTCTTAAGCAGAGATCCTGCTTTCTGGGTTGTTAACAAACACTACATCGAGGCTTTCGGCGTCGGTAGTACATTAAAAGTTGTCAACGACGCTGCAGAAAGAGCCGTGGCTTTAATGCAACGGTTCAACCGGTCGCTGACTAAAAATAAGAATCAGCTGCAGGCACTTTATCTGGGAATCCAAGTACACATTGAAGAATTTTCTGCATGTGATGAAAATATTCTTCGCAAAGAAAGACATATTCAAGAAAAAAACTGAATCTGGGGAAAATCTAACAAACCTCACTTCTCGTCTGTGAGCTTGATGTTTTTTTAGAAGAATTAAGAAATTGTTTCATTTTTGAAATGAATTGTGAACTTTGTAGTTATATATTATTATCAATTGAAAAAAATGATATTGTTATAATAAATATAATAGTTTAAGCTCGATGAAGGGTAGTTTTTACTATAAGGGATAGTATTTTTGGTCTAATTGGGTCAACTTTGTTTTTCCTGAGCGTATGGTACCAACAGTTGCATTCCCTGGTAAACAATTATTATATTTACGAAAATTAACAATAATTAATCATTTTAATAATTTTTGGACACTTTAAGGCCCCAGGACTACAGTTTAAAATTATTTTAAGAAGAAAAGAAAAATATGCATTTATTTTTTGACCAAATAGAACAAATTTAGGGGGTGCGTCATCAAAAAAAAAAATAACATTGGGTTTTTTAGGACACCCTACTGTGCAGCCTACGATAAATAAATAGGAATTTTGATGGACTAAATAATAAAGTTTTAAATGAACATTGAAGTTCATTATTTATACTGTAAAATTTTGTTAACCCTATTTTTTGAAGTGAAACTTCTTTTGGGACGGGAATGAATTGAAAAAGGCGACCGAACGACGGATTGAAAGTCTCTCAGGGAAGTCTCTCTGTTTATACCCTCTCTCTGTAATCGCGTCTCCTTTTTGTGCGGCGATTCGCAATTGCTCTGACTCCTCTTTGATATCCCCACTACTGCAACGCTAAGCAAGCATGTTGATGTTCTCTTTCTTTCTGCACTGACTTACTATGCAATCTCCTCAAAACTCATGACGATTCCTCACGAAAAAATAAAAATTTCGAAGTTAATCCATCAATGTTTCACTTCTGCTGTGTGGCCCCACTGCCACACACTGTTCTTTTAATTTGTGGCACTAGTTAAAGCTAAAGTGATTCCTAGGTCTGCTTATAGTCGATGCTAGCCACTGCATTTTATTAATTTTTAAGTTTTTTTGAATTTCCAAAGGATTTCGAAAGAGGACGAGAAATTCTATTATTACCAGAAAGAAAAAGATAAATAACTATACTAGATTACAAAATATCACACTTTCAACAGGAATGTTGACATAGGGTAATCGGCAATCGCTAATACCGACGGTCCTATATATCTTGGTTTTGTGGAGTACATAGGGTTTATGGGTTGAACTGATTATTGTTTAATATAGGCTAAAGCCACGAAGTAGTATAAGGAGATCCAACTCTATGGGCTATTTCGGAAAATTGTACACCCATCTTTCCGTGCCCACATCCTATAGCACTTCAGATAACGTATTCTAGCGCCTCTTGCGGAAAACCGTTATAACATAGGTTTTGCCGTTGGTTTTCAACAGTTTCAAATTTACTCATGAGAGGGGCTACAATACTTATCTTGTATGCTGTGGATATGCTATAGGAAGTGGGCACGGAAAAATGGGGGGTAACCTTATATTAGAGTTGGATCTCCTTATACTACTTCGTGGCTAAAGCCAAAACGTTGAAACTTTAAATAGGTTACATTACTAGGTATTTTGGTGGTTATGTCGAAACCCTGACATTCTGGGGTTTTTTGGACCTCGGATTCGGATTCAGCGACCCCAAAAACATAAAATAAACATGGTCTGATCCCCGGACTCGAAACACATTTTTATGACGTTTTTTGAGGTTATGTCAAAACCCTGACTTGCTGGGATTTTTGGACCTCGGATTCGGATTCAGCGACCCCGAAAACAAATAATAAACATGGTCTGACCCCCGGACAAAAAAAAATTGTTATGAGGCTTTTTGAGGTAATGTCAGAACCCTCACGTGCTGGGGATTTTTGGACCTCGGATCCGGATTCAGCGACCAAAAAAACATATAGTGAACATGGTCTGACCCCCGGACTCGAAAACAAATTTTTATGACGTTTTTTGAGGTTATGTCAGAACCCTGACGTGCTGGGGATTTATGGACCTCGGATCCGGATTTAGCGACCCCAAAAACATATGGTAAACATGGTCTGACCTCCAGACCCGAAAAAATATGTTTTTTTTTTGTGTGGCTGTGTCATGTTTCGGCATAATTGATTGAATCAATGATTTGCTACCCATATAGTAATATACATACATCATTTTAAGGTAAGAATACTACTATCGTGTACATATTTAAATGCGAAATTCAATTAAAATTCAAAACTTTTCAGTGAAATCTGTCGCAACTATTAAAAAATAATCATTTTCAACAAGCGGGCACTCCTAACCTCAACAGCTTTTCGTTTAACCCTTGTGTTGCCACCCGGGTACCCGGGTACCCATCGGCATACGTTTTGTTAAATAACTTTCTTTCTAATAAAGATAGACTAAATGCTTCTCGAATCTACATGATTGAACCGATCTCTATCGAAATTTGCATTGCACATATTTTTAGAAATTTTTTAGCTTGAAATATTTTACAATTGAAAAATAAAGCACGGCTGAGCCACCCGGGTACCCGGGTACCCCGACAGAAAACCTGAGCCACTAGAGAAATCCTGACCTCGGATTTGGATTTAGCACGCCAAAATCCTTCGGAAAAGTATACTCGGGTTCCTGGTAAAATATTTTTGCCCATTTTTGTCGGCCTGTGTTATCCAACGCGCCGCCAGACACCGCTCATAACGCGTACTTTTTCGTTCGTTTATGGAGGCATGAAAACACGCCATTTTATGATTGCGTTCCAGGTAGGAATACTAGGAATACCTTCCTAGAATATGAATAATTAAATATTGATTGAATACACATAGTTATTTCAAGTTACAATGGACTTTTAACAACAATTTCGTGGGCGGGGTACCCACCCTGTAAAAAGGAGAGTATTAAAGTGGATTATATGGCATTGAAAAAATTGTACACTTTAATGCCTATAAATCAACACAAATTCCGTTTTTGTCCGAATGTTGATTTAACGGCATTCGAATGCATTGATTGTATTCGATATATCCGGTCGGAAAAAGCATTAAATGGCATTCGACTTATTTGGTAATTCAACAGCATTGAACGGCATTAGTTCCATTCTATGCCTTCGATCGCTGAAGGTATTGCATGGCATTAAACTGATACGGTCATTCAAGTGCATTTAATGGCATTAAATCAGCGGCATCACAAAGAAGCCACTTTAATGCCATAATTTTTTTGTGTGATTCAAAATGATTCGAACGAAAACTGTCTAATGCCATGAAGCGCATTCGGACAAAAACGGAATTTATTTGGATTTATAGGCATTAAAGTGTACGATTTTTTCAATGCCATATAATCTACTTCAATGCTCTCCTTTTTACAGGGCAGGTACCCGGGTGACAGATGCTGTGAGTTTTTTTGGGTGGCAACACAAGGGTTAAACTCACTCATTCACCATCACCGGTCTTTCTTACTCTGGGGCATCCATGTCAAACCATCTGATGAATTTTAGCTATTGTTAGTAATTTTGATGAAAATTCTAGTATTCGTTCTCTTAGGCGTTGAAAGAAAAACACTAAAATAATGTTTGGAAAATTAAAAATACTTAGGAGATATTCAAAATAAAAATATTTGTCCTTTTCGGAACCTTCATAACTTTGGTAATTTTAATTATATGAAGGTGTATTTTTTCTAAATTATTCGTAATAAGACGCAGTTTTGAAGAAATATTTTTTGAAAAAAATTGCAAAAGCTTCTTGGATCTTTCAAAAATAAATTTTTAAACTGAATTTCTGAAAAAATCCACTTTTTATTTTCTTTATTTTTTTATATAGATAGCTTATATTGAATGAAAATTTAAATTAATTAAATTGAAAAATTAAAAGTGGATTTTTTTCAGAAATTCAGTATTAAAAATTTGTTTTCGAACATTGTTTTTTTTTTACATTGAATGCTATCAATAATAAAAAAAAATAAAAAGTGGATTTTTTTGCAGAAATTCAGTTTAAAAATTTGTTTTTGAAAAATCCAAGAAGTTTTTAAAACTTTTTTTACCAAAAAATATTTCTTCAAAACCGCGTCTTATTAGGAATACTTAAAAAAATACACCTTAATATAATTGAAATCGCCAAAGTTATGAAAGTTCAAAGAAGAAAGGACCAAAATTTTCAATTTTGAATATCTCCTAAGTTTATGAAATTTTTCAAAAATTATTTTAGGATCTTTCCTTCTACACCTAAGAGAACGGATACTAGAATTTTCATCAAAATTACTAACAATAGCTGAACCTCTTCAGTTGATTTGACATGAAATTGCTCTCTGGCACTATTTATTAGTTAGTAAGCTATCTATAAAAATATCAAGAAAATAAAAAGTGGAATTCAAAACTGTAATTTATTGTATCATGTACATGTCACTTCTCGCAGTACAGCACTTGTTCTGAACTGATAAATAGTTCCGAGCGAATTGCGGTGGTATTGTGCGACACCAATATAACAATGGTTGACATTGTCAGCTCGAGTTTCATTGAAATGTGTAAAAAGGCGTGAAAAGGCAAGTAATGGGGACTTAATTGACTGTAGGATATTGTTCATTTAAATGATTTCAAACCGCTAAATTTTACACGTTCTTGCATAAATATCAGAAAAAAAGAAGAAAATAGTTTTTTAATTAATTTTTTTCTGAAAAACGATTTTCTCCTTCCGTTCCCCTGGGAATCGAACCACCGAACTTCTGATTGCCGGTCAAGTGCTTTCCTATTAAGCTACTAGAGAGATCGAGAAGAAACTTTTTTTCAGAAAATACACGCATTATTTTGCCAGGTGGTGAATCAAATTTTCAAGCAATCTGTATTATCATCAGAGAATAACAGAATTTGCTAACGTCTTTTTAGACTAGATGGAGTTATGAACTGAAAATTATTTAATTAATTTTTTTCTGAATAAAGATCTTCTCCTTTTTGTGCTTGAAAAATTTGTTTTACCACCTGGCAAAATAATGCGTGTATTTTTTGAAAAAAGTTCCTTCTCGATCTCTCTAGTAGCTTAATGGGGAAGCACCCGACCGACAATCGGAAGTCCTGTGGTTCGATTCCCAGCGGAGCGAAAGGAGAAGATCTTTTTTGAGAAAAAAATTATTTAAATAATTTTTAATTCATATCTCCGTCTAGTCTAAAAAGACGTTAAGAATTTCTGTTATTCTCTGATGATAATAGAGATTGCTTGAAAAATAGTTTTTATTATTTGATTATTAGATAAGGTCAAGGGGGAATTAAAAAATTCATTTATTTGAGTAAAAATTGCATTTTTCTTAGAGAAAAAGGCAACGGTTTTTTATTAAAAATTCAACAATTTTGTTAAAAAGACATCCTTTTTGGTTTAAAATTCAACTTCTTTGTTAAAAATTCATCTTTTTGGATTAAAAATTGAATTGTTTTCGTAAAAAGTGTACTTTTCGTTAAAAATTCATATCTTAGTATTGACAATTCAACTGAAATCTTTTTTGGATAAAAATTCAACAATTTTTAAGAAAATTTCTCTTTTTAACTTGAAAATTCATCTATTTTATTAGAAATTTCATCTTTCATGGATAAAAATGGAACTTTATGTTTGAAAATTCAACAATTTTGCCTTTTGGCTTGAAGGTTCAACAATTTAGATGACATTTTTTTTCTTTCATGACTAAAAAACCTTTATTTATTAAAATGTCGTCTTTTCGGTTTTAAAATTCATTTTTTAAAATGAAATTTGGATGTAATTAGGGTGAAGGGAATGGATCTTAAAATGTGATTACCAATAAGTTTGCATATTTTTGTGTGATCTATGACACATGATGACTTTGTGAAGCTCTCCGCTTGGAGTGATTACTAGAGAGAATGATCAGCGACATGGGACGGAGCACTGTTTCGGAAAAAGCGTATTATTTAAAAAAAAAGAGGGAAATTTTATTGTGATCTCAAAATATAAACACCCCTTTCTTTAAAGCATTTGTCGGAAATTCGTCTTTTGATAGCAAATTAATCTTCTTATTTAAAAATCCATTTTTGTAGGTTAAAAATTCAGCTATTTGGAAAAAATTCCACTATTTTCTTGAAAGTTTAATTATTTTGTTGAAAATTCCACTTGTTTATTGTACTCATCATGATTGAAAAATCCTCTTTTATGTTAAAAAAATCTTCTTTCTTGCGTGGAGATGATCTTTTTGGCTGAAAATTCAACTGTTTTTTAAACAATGCGTGTTTTTGGCTTGAAAATTGAACCACACTAGACTTTCGATTTAAGCACTTTCGATTTATGCGTTCCAAGAATTGACGCCGGTGGAATGGAGGAGTCGCGGGGCCTAGCTGTAACTACGCCACGTTGCGCAACATTACGACACGGCCCTGACTGTTTACGATCGGAGACTTTCGATTTAAGCCAAGGTCAGAACCAAACCCGTGCTTAAATCGAAAGTCTAGTCTATTTTGTTGAAAATGCAACTACTACATTTTTTTTGTTGATAATATTCTTCTTTAATGTACCGACCCCCCTCCTGTGTGACTCTTCATGACGTTAGGACAGACGCCCCCCCCCCTTTAGAGAGGCACGTAATGTAATGGAATTTTGGTTGAGGATTCAACTATTTTATTAAAAATTCTTCTTTTCTAGTTGAATTCAACTGGTTGAAAATGGATTTGTGTTGAAAATTAGTTTTACAAACTAAAAATTTAACGATTTTATTTTTTATTGGAAATTTATCTTTTTAGTGGAAAATTGAACTATTTCGTTAAAAATTCATCGTTATTGATTGAAAAAAACTTTCTCGTTGAAAATTCTTCTTTGCCGGATAAAAATCCAACTATTCTTCAAGAGAATTCGATTTTTTAGCTTAAAAACATAACTATTTTGTTAAAAATTCGTCTACGAGAATAGCAAATTAATCTTTTTGTTGAAAATTCATCTATTTGGTTGAGGATTCAATAATTTTCTCAAAAATTCTTCTTTTTTCTTGGTATTCAACTGGTTGATGATTGGTTTTTTGGTTGAAAATTATTATTAGTCGAAAATTCATCTTTTGATGGAAAATTAATCTTCTTATTTAAAAATTCATCTTTGTACGTTAAAAATTCAGCTATTTGGAAAAAAATTCAACTATTTTCTAAAAGTTTACTTATTTTGTTGAAAATTCCACTAGTTTATTGTATTTATCATGATTGAAAAATCCTCTTTTATGTTAGAAAAATCTTCTTTCTTGGGTGGAGATGATCTTTTTGGCCGAAAATTCAACTGTTTTTTAAACAATGCGTGTTTTTGGCTTGAAAATTGAACCATACTAGACTTTCAATTTAAGCACTTTCCATTTATGCGTTCCAAGATTTTACGCTGGTGGATGAGTGGAGTCGCGGGACCAAAAGGGGAGGTCGTACGCGGTCAGTCTCCCTAGACTTACGACACGGCCCTGACTGTTTACGATCGGGGACTTTCGATTCAAGCCAAGGTCAGAACCAAACCCGTGCTTAAATCGAAAGTTTAGTGTATTTTGTTGAAAATGCAACTACTACTTTTTTTTGTCGACAATATTCTTCTTTAATGTACCGACCCCCCTCCTGTGTGACTCTTTATGACGTTGGACGGATGCTCCCCCCCCCCCCCTTTAGAGAGGCACGTAATATGTGGACGCTTCCTTACAAGTATGTATTGTATATTCTACAATGGTGTATTTCGTGTTGAAAAATGTGTAATTGTAAAAAATAACAAGCTGTAGTTTTTTCTCCTCGTGCAGATCTTGAAGTTAGTATGTACGAGGAAAAAAATAATGACGCAGACCTCTCGACAAAACGGACGAGTGTCGATCTTATCTTGAGAAATACTAATTAAAATGTGTGCATTCAGGGGTAGTGTGAAAGGCTGTGTTTCATTGATTCATCGCCAAAAGGGTTGCTTTCATAAGACCATGGGTTTCTGACCCTTCTCTACCGAATCTTCACCCTTTCTTTTCATCCAAATTAACGAGGAGTCACTGATCACTCCTGAAGGGTGGACCGGGGCAAAGTTAAACACCGGGGTAAAGTTAACCGCCGAGGCAAAGATATTAATATAAATCCTGTTCTTAAAAAGTTTTAGTCCCGAAATCTCGCATACATTCTTGTTGAAAACCTGATTGGTTGTGACTATTTTTTTATTATTTTTTAAGTTTTTTATTTTTCAGTTTTTTCTATCTATTAGTGCAAGTAGCGCGCACTAATTACCCTTTCGTTAGAAAAAAATCTACTAAGTGGAACTACTTTGTTAAAAATTAATTTTTTGGTTGATGATTCATCATTTAAGTTGAAAAATCTTTTTCTTTCTGCTCAAAATTTAAATATTTTGTTAACATTTTTAAAAATTATTTTTAATCTGAAAATTTAATTATTCCATGTTTGGTTGAACATTTATCTTCTTCAGTTGAAAATTCATGTATTTTATTGAAAATTAATCTTTCTTGGTAGAAAGTTAATCTTTTTGGTTCAAAATTAGTATTCTTTTTATTGAAAATTAATGTTTTAACTAACGATTCATATTCTACCACAGAAGAAAAAGTTTCAACAAAAGACAGAAATTTCCAAACAAATAGTTGAATTTTCAACTGAAGAAGATTAATGTTGAAACCAACATGATATAGATAAATTTTCAGTTAAAAAATTAATTTCCAATAAAAAGAATACTGAATACTGTTTTTCTTTTTATTGAAAATTAATTTTCTAACTGAAAATTTATCTATATCATGTTTGTTTCAACATTCATCTTCTTCAGTTGAAAATTCAACTATTTCTTTGGAAATTTATGTATTTTGTTGAGACTTTGTCTTTTGTGGTAGAATCTGAATCTTCTTGGTGACTAATTCACTTTTTTGTTTAAAAATTAATGTATTTTGTTAAAAACTATTCTTTTTTGGTAGAAAATGATTTTTTTATTGAAAATTAATTTTTTCAACTACAAATTTAACTAAATTTTTTGTCGAAAATTTTGTTTTGATAGACATTTAATCTTTTTGGTAGAAAATTCATTTGTTTGGTTGAAAAGTTAACTATTTCGATAAAAATTTATTTTATCTTCTTAAAAACTTATTTCTCTAACTGAAAATTAAACTATTCTATTTTTTGTTGAAAATTGATATTTGTAAATTAAAAATCCATCTACTTTGTTGAAAATTTGTCTTTTTTGGTAGAAATCTAAGCTTTTTGGTTGAAAATTTCAATAAAAATCAAAATATTTGGTTTGAAAATCATGTATTTTGTTGAAAATTATTCTTTTTTGGTTGAAAATAATTTTTTTTATTGAAAATTAATTTTTTCAACTACAAATTTAACTAAATTTTTTGTTGAAAATTTTTTTTTTGATAGATATTTAATCTTTATGGTAGAAAATTCATTTGTTTGGTTGAAAAGTTAACTATTTCGCTAAAAATTTATTTGATCTCCTTAAAAACTTATTTCTCTAACTGAAAATTACACTCTTCTATTTTTTGTTGAAAATTGATATTTGTAATTAAAAATCAATCTACTTTGTTGAAAATTTGTCTTTTCTGGTAGAAATCTAAGCTTTTTGGTTGAAAATTTCATTAAAAATCAAAATATTTGGTTTGAAAATCATGTATTTTGTTGAAAATTATTCTTTTTTGGTTGAAAATTCATCTGTTTGGTTGAAAATTCAACTATTTCTTTCAAAATTTATTTATTTTTTTTGTTAAAAAATTATTTCTCTAACTTAAAATTAAACTATTCTATTTTTTGTTGAAAATTCATCTATTTTGTTAAAAATTTGTCTTTTTTGGGAGCAAAATAACCTTTTTGGTTGAAAATTCCTTTGAAAATTAAAATATTTGTTTGAAAATTTATATATTTTGTTAAAAATCATTTTTTTTGTAGGAAATTAATTTTTTTGGTTGAAATTTCATTCCTTTGGTTGGAAATTAGTTTTTTTATTGAAAATTAATTTTTTTTAAATAAAAATTCAATCATTCAATATTTCTTCGATTTTTTTTAGACATTTAATATTTTTAATTGAAAATTCGTCTGTTTGGTTGAAAATTCAACTATTTCGTTGAAAACTTATTTTATTTGTTTAAAACTTATTTCTCTAACTGAAAATTGAACTATTCTATTTTTTGTTGAAAATTTATCTTTTTGAGTTGAATATTGATTTAGTTTGTTCAAAATTTGTCTTTTTTTTGGTAGCAATATAACCTCTCTGGTAGAAAATTTAACTATTTGCTCGAAAATGTATTTTTTTTATTGATGATGCATAATTTTAGTTAGAAATTCATTTCTTTGGTTAAAAATTTAACAAATTTTTAAAAATTCGTTTTTTTTTTAATCGAAATTAATTTTGTTATTAAAAATGATATTTTTCAGTTAAAGATTCACTTATTATAAATGCATATTTTTCGGGTGTAAATTCAACTTTTTTTTCAAAAATTCGTTTTTATAACTTAAAAACTCTACATTTTGGATGAGATTTTTTTTCTTTGTTGATTGAAAAATCTTTCTTGGTTGAAAATTCATCCTTTCAGTTGAAAATTGAACTACATATTAGGTTAAAAATTCCATTAAATATTAGAGTATTTGGTTGAAAATTCATGTATTTTGTTAGAAATTATTCTTTTTGGGTAGAAAATGATTTTTTTGTATTGAAAATTAATTTTTTAAACTAAAAATTCAACTAATTTTTTTTCAAACAATTTTTTTTGATAGTCATTTAATCTTTTTGGTAGAAAATTCATTTGTTTGGTTGAAAATTTAACTATTTCGCCGAAAATTTATTTTAATTGTTTAAAAACTTATTTCCTTCACTGAAAATTAAACTATTTTTTTTTTGTCGAAAATTGATATTTTTTAATTACAAATCCATCTACTTTGTTAAAAATTTGTCTTTTTTGGTAGAAATCTAACATTTTTGGTTGAAAATTTCATTAAAAATTAAAATATTTGGTTGAAAAATCAACAGATTAATTTTTAACCAGACAGTTGCATTTTCAACCAAAAAATTTAAAATTTCTACAGAAAGCGAAGATTCACAAACTGAAAAAAAGAATGTTCAAAAAAAAATTTGTTAGTCAAGAAAGAAAAAAAATTTCAATAAAATAGTTGAAGTTTCAATCAAGATGATTACTTTTCTTACAAAAAAAGAGGAATTTTCAACAAAGTACATAATTTTTCAACTAAATAGTTCAAAATAGTGGATCTGATTTTAGTCCAAATTTTATCTGATTAATTTTTGGTTTATATTTTTTTCGTTTCTCAAAATTTTTAACTAAATAGTTGAATTTTTTAACTAACAAAGATCATCGGAGTAGTTAAATTTTCATATAAGAGACTCAATTTTCAATGAAAAAAACGAATTTTGTACAAAAAAGTTTAATTTTGTCCCAAATAGTTTAATTTTCTAACAAAATTTTTGAATTTTCAAGCAAAAAGGACGATTTTTCTATAAAACAGTTGAATTTTTTCACCCGAGAATGTGAATTTTCAACAAAAGAGTTAAATTTTCAGTCAAAAGAAAATTGATTTTATACAAAAAAAAAAGATTTTTGAATGAAATTGTGAATCTTTAATAAAAAAAAAAATGAATTTTCAAGAAAATAATTCAAATTTAAAGCAAGGTGTTCAATTTTCTACTTAAAAAGATGAATTTTCAACGAAAAGTGTAATAGTTGATATTTTATCAAAAAATATTTTAATTTAAAATAAAAAACGGTTGGATTTAACCAATAGAAACGAATTTTCAACAAAAAACTTGAATCCTTAGCTAAAACAGGTTAATTTTAAAAACAAACAGTTGAATTTTTAAACTAAGAATTGATATTCAAACAAAAAGGATGAATTTCCAACAAAATATATAGATTTTCAACCAAATAGTGATAGTTGCCACCAAATTATTAAATTTTCAAACCAAAAATACGAATTTTCAACAAAAAAGTAATTTTTAACCAGGACAGATTAATTTTAAATCAGACAGTTGCATTTTCAACCAAAAAATACGAAATTTTTAGAGAAAGCGAAGAATTCGCAAAATAAAAAAATGAATGTTCAAAAAAAATTCGTTATTCAAAAAGAAGGAAAATTTCAATAATATAGTTGAATTTTCAACCAAGAAGATTAATTTTTTACCAAAAAACAGGAATTTTCAACAAAGTGCATAATTTTTCCACTAAATAGTTCAAATAGTGGATCTGATTTTAGTCCAAATTTTATTTGATTAATTTTTGGTTTATATTTTTTTCGTTTCTCAAAATTTTTCACATTTTATACAAAAAAAAAAAAAGATTTTTAAATGAAATTGTGAATCTTCAATAAAAAAAATGAACTTTCAAGAAAATAATTCAACTTTAAAGCAAGGTGTTCAATTTTCTACCTAAAAATATGAATTTTCAACGAAAAGTGTTATAGTTGATATTTTATCTAAAAATATTTTAATTTGGAATAAAAAACGGTTGGATTTAACCAATAGAAACGAATTTTCAACAAAAAATTTAAATCCTTAACTAAAACAGGTTAATTTTCAAACAAATAGTTGCATTTTTGAACCAAGAATTGATATTGAAGCAAAACGGATGAATTTTCAACAAAATATATAGATTTGCAACCAAAAGTTGAGATTTAACTAAAACAGAATAATTTTTAACCAGCCAGTTGCATTTTCAACCAAAGAAGTTTAAATTTCTACAGAAAGAGAAGAATTTTCAAATCCAAAAGATGAATGTTCAACAAAAAAATGTGTTTGTCAAGAAAAAAAGAAAATGTATTAATCAAATTGTTGAATTTTCAAGCCAAATAGGTGAATTTTCAACAACAAAAAATGCATTTTCAACCAGGAAGTGTGACTTTTTAACAAAATTATTGAATTTTCAAAAAAAAAAAAATTCAATTTTGAATCAAACGAGATGAGTTTCCAATCACGAAAAGTCATAAGAATATTTTGTTCGTCATTTTGCGTACTACTAATAACCGTACATAGAATTTTCAAATCTTCAAAAAAAGTGGTCTTAAAAATTTTCAAAATGTGCTCACTTTTTGGATTTTCATCCAAAATAGCTGGTTAACGAACTCGTTCTCTATTTTTCGGCCATAAAAAAGTGTGCCAAAGCTCAATCAAATCTGATCATTTTTTCGAAAGTTATCGTGGCTACAGACAGACAGACAGACAGACAGACAGACAGACAGACAGACAGACA
>CAKNYM010047523.1:110976-123331 GCA_932195095.1 Andricus curvator | reverse complement strand
CAGACAGACAGACAGACAGACAGACAGACAGACAGACAGACAGACAGGCAGACAGACAGACAGACAGACAGACAGACAGACAGACAGACAGACAGACAGACAGACAGTCAGACAGACAGACAGACAGACAGACAGACAGACAGACAGACAGACAGACAGACAGACAGACAGACAGACAGACAGACAGACAGACAGACAGACAGACAGACATACAGACAGACAGACAGACAGACAGACAGACAGACAGACACCTTGGTAAAAATCGTTTTTTTTTGCTCAGGGGGTCTCAAAACGTGGAGATTTGATGAAAACCGACTATGTCAAATTTTACATAAAACCAATACCTTCTCATTAGAATGAGAATGTAATTAATAGTAGAATTTTTAACCCACAAGGATAAATTTTCAACCAAATAGACTGTGAAGCCTGCGATAAATAAAGAGGAATTTTGATAACTTATAGACTGAGGATTAAAATTTTAAATGAACATTGATGTTCATTTTTAATACTTTAAAAATATTAGGTATGAGAACTAGAAATTTTGTTTTAAATAAATATTTTTTTCCATTGCGCACTTTTTGATTTCGGACTATATATGCATTTTTAGATTCGGACACTATTTTTTGAATTTTGTGCCACTATTTAAACCATTTATAATCTCTGGAGTTAACCAGCCTGAGTTGTAACTTTTTAGTCTACAAATTAAAAAAGAATTAAAAATCAGATATTTGATTCCCAACTTTTGTTATTAAATTGCTGTTGTTATTTCTATGTTCTCAATGTCTTGAAAACGCATGTATTGAATTTTCACATATATGAAATTACCTCCTATTATATTATTATCATTGAAAATAATTAAATGAAAATTTTGTAAACTCATTTAGAAGGAAAATAATAACTTTTTCTTAGTGATTGCACATTTTTCTATAACAAGTAACATTTTTTAATTTACTTATCCTATTTTGTAATTGACATGTATGTCAAATTCTTATAGAAAAGTTTGAGACAACTGAATTAAAATTATTATTTTCTGAAAAATGAGTATGTATATGCATAACAATGTAATGCATGCATTTTCAACTCATTGACCAACTAAAAAGAACAGAAAAATTTTTAAATGCCAAAAATAAAATAGGGGACTTCTGAATCATATCCGATTTTGAATTTTTTATTTTAAAAGTTTCTTGACCAAAAAGGTACAACTTAGGCCGACAATAAGATTTCTGGGAAAAGTTTAATGTTTTAGGTTTGACTTCAAAAATTTAATTTTAGGTTTTGAAGATTTCACAATATGTCGAGAAACAATCTGGAAGATTTTAGGATAATTTTGTTAATTTTTCAGTATTTTAGAAAATTCTAGGAAAACATTGAATTCTTTTCAAAAGATATTTAGAAATTTTAGAAATTTGAAAAGAATAAAAAATAATTTAAATTTAGAGAAGATTTCAAAAAATTTAAAACAAAATGTAGATTTTGGAGATTTCTGAAAATGAAGCTTTATACGAATTTTGAAAGGTTTCAAGAAAATACAATTTTTTCTTAAGATTCCTGGGATAATATCAAATGATTTTTTATTACGCAAAATTGAATTTTAAGAGAAAACTTAAAAAGATTTAAAAACATTTAAAATGATTTCCTAAAATTTCGAAAAAGAATGTAGACAATTTTTAATCAAAATTGGTTAATTTTGCCAGATTACAAAATTAAAAAAGAATTAATTATGTTTAAAAGATATTTAGAAGTTTAGAAAAAATTTAAAACATGTAGATTTTTGAAGATTTTGACCAAAAAACTGAAAAACTTTTTAAGAGTTTTGAAAGGTTTCAAGAGAATAAACAAAATTTGATAAGACTCCCAGAAAAATTTAAATGGTTTTTTAGTTTAAAAATTTAATTCCTTAAGAAATTTTAAAAACATTTCAAAAGATGTCAAAAAATGTAAAGAAACCCTGGAATATTTTAAGAACATTGTTTTAATTCTAAAATATTTTGCAAAATTTTAAGGGAAAATTTTAATCATTTTACGAAGATTAAAATATAATTTTAAATCTGAAAAGATATAAAAAAATGATAGGGAAATTTTCTTAAAACTCCTTGAAAAAAATAAATTATTTTTTATTTTGAAAAAGCAATTTTTTAAAGAAATTTCAAAAGATGTCTAAAAATGTCGAAAAAAATCTGGAAGATTTGAATGCAATTTTGTTAATCTTGAAAGATATTTCAAAAATCTTTGGTAAAATATTTTAAAAAATAAAAAATTCGATAGGTTTAAGAATTTTGTTAAACAAAATGCAAATTTTTGAGGATTTTGAAATAAAATTTTAAAGCTTTTTAAAGGATTTTACATGGCTTTGAGATAATGAAAAAAAGTTTTCTCAAGATTCCTGGGAAGATTAAAAATAAGCTTTTATTTTGAAAAATTAATTTCAAGTGAATATTGAAAAACATATCGAGAAAGTTCAAAAATTGTCAAAAAAGAATCTGGAAGATTTTAAGGCAATTGTTTTATTAATTTTGCAGAATTAAAAAAAATATTGCGAAAAATTTGAATTATTTTTAAATATACTTAGAAGGTTTAGAAACTTTGAAAAGTTTCAAAAATAATTTAAAAATTACAAATATTTTAAAAAGCTTGAAACATGATGAAAAGTTGAACTACTTTGTTAAAAAATAACTTTTTTGGTTGAAAGTTCCTGATTTTAGCTAAAAATGCATCACTTTGGTTGAAAATGAAACTACTTTTTAAAAATTTATGTATTTTGTTGAAAATTCCTCTCCTTGGCAGAAAATTGCTCTTCTTGGTGGAAAATTAATCTTTCTTGTTGAAAATAAATCCGTGTTCGTTAAGGATTCAACTAATAAATTTTTCATTGAGAATTGATTTTCTTCGGTTGAAGATTCAACTGCTTTGCTAAAACTTAAACTAGATTGTTAAAAATAAATTTTTTGTTGCTTGAAGATTTATCACTTTAGTTAAAAATTAATCTTTTTGGTTAAAAATTAAAATAATTCAAATAACCTTATATAATTCTGTAAAAAATTCGTCTCTTTTGGTAAAAATTTCATCGTTTTTCTTTGAGGTTTCACTATTTTGTTGAAAATTCCTTTTTTTATGTATTAAACTTTTTTTAATTTGAAAAATAAAATCTTTTTTAGCTGTGATATCAACTATCACATTTTTCGTTAAGGATTCATATTTTTGGCGGAATATTAATTTTTTCTGGGAAATTAATCATTTTAGTTAAGAACAAAAGTGTTTTAGTTGAGGATTCAACTGTTACATTTTTCATTAGAAATTCACTTTTTTCGGTGGGAAATTCAACTACATACTTGGTTCAAAGTTGAACTACATCATTAAAAATATATTTTTTTTTTTTGGTTGAAGATTCATCATTTGAGTTAAAAATTCATCTTTTTGGTTGAAAATTCAGATATTTGGTTTAAAGTAATCGTATTCATAATAATATTATATAAATTTGATTTTGCTAACAATCTATTCTTCTTCATATTTTTTGATTGAGGATTTAAATATTTTGTTGAAAAATTTGTTTAAAAATTAAATTTTTTTTTTCTTGAAAATTCAAATAAGGTAAGAGCACCAATTTTCGACCCCCCCCCATTGCTGGCACTCTTCTCTAATTTCTGAGATAAAATTTTTTTTAGCATGTTTTGCCTCAATTCATATATTTTTACGATCATTTTTACATATAATTCATATATTATTTATCTTGTGCAATAAGATATCAATCTAAAACAAAATAAATTCAGTTCGGTTTTTGACATGCCAACAATTGGGTTAAGGTACCAAGAATTGGTACTCTTACCCCACTCATTTGAAAATAAACTTTTTTGTTGTAATTTTGATTTGGCAAACATATCTGAAATCTGCAAAAATCTTCTTGAAGTTTCTCAAGATTGTTAGGAAGATTATTTTCATATAACCTTAAAAAGAAATAAACAAGTAAACATAATAAATAAATAGTTATTCAAAATTTGTATAATGCACTGAAAATGATATTCCACTGACATGGAAAAACTAGTGAATGTTAGTAAATTCTAAAAGCTGATATTTAGAAAACGATAAAAATTTGGATATTAAACTTTTATTTCTGCATTTTGAATTTCAATATTAATAACATTGCGACCATTGTTTAAAAAAATAGAGTATTCTATTTTTTTCAAAAGTTAGACTCTATTAGTTGCCAATTTTTTTCTTTTTAATCCACTTTATATTGTTCATCTCTTTTTTCAAGTTTAGAAGTTACGTTTCGATAGGATTGAATGCACGAAAAAGAGTTAAAAATTCAAGACCTGTATCCTCGATCCATTAGCAGTGATTGACGCGGAGGTGTTTGGATTTGTCAGGCAGCGACAAATCCGGAAATAAAGTTTTTCCTAGTGTGCGATTTCGCGAAAATTTTGCATCGAATCTATAAAGCGTTGCGATGTATATTATGAAAACCCGCACTGACTGAAAAAAAATTGCAGCTCGATTAAATCTGGGCTTAATTTTTCCTGGGGATTTAAAATGCGAATGTCGTCGTTTGCAATTTGTAAAACTGGGCGATTAAAGCGTGAGATTAGTCCTCGGCTTTGAGGCCATTAAACGGGTTCATGTAAGTTCTTAAAAAAAATACAATGTAGTAAAAACCTGTAACGGGACGTGACCCTGCAAAACGCGTACACAAAATTAGAATTGTTTGTATGCAAAAATTTCGGAAATCGTTTCGCAATTTTTAGATAACTGAACGTCCATTAATTACGTAATGCTTTTCTTTTTGCTTCCTCATAGAGGAAGCTTTGTAATGGTAACATTTTCTAAAAAAAATTAATTCATTTAAGTAAACCTTCCTCAATTTAAAAATGTATAATACAATGTTCTAAACAATTGTCCGGATGTGTGTGTGTGGATGTCACACTTTTTTGTGAACACGATAACTTTAAAACGGTTGTAGATAAATTGACGAAATTTGGAAGGGTTATTTATCCCCACTAACATCTTGAAACTGACCGAAGGATTTCTAAAAATATTTATTGCATTTTTTTAGCAATCAATAATATTTAAAAAATCGGTTTTTTATAGTTAAACATTTTACATTAGCATAATTAAAAGTTGATGCTAAGATATAAAAGATTCCTTGGTTCGTGACGAATCGATTGACCTATAATATTAGGACATTTTATTAGAGAGTAGGGAAGTTATGGTAATTTATATATTTTGAAAATCGGGTTCTTATAGTAAAACTTATTTCATTAACATATTTCAAAGTTGATGCAAGACCAGAAAAGATGTACTGATACGAGACGAATCGATTGACCTATAATATTGATACATTTTATTGAAGATCAAGGAAGCTATGCCCAGCTAACCTGTTACTACCGTGAAAAGTTCCTAAGTGATCACATGTTATGAGAGGAATTGTTACTTGCATGTCAGCTTCCTAGAGGGTAACGGGATAATCGCCGTAGTTTACTAGGGAGGCTTGTTTGCATCCGTTACCTGCCAAACTAGTAACATGGTGGTAACAGCCTAGCCGGCAGCGATCTTGAACTTCGTGCGCATGGACAAGAAATAAGCATTCATTGGCTCCGTGATTTCCCGAATAATTTAACAGTGCAAACTTAAATAGCTTTGACATTAATTTTGCAATAAAAAAAACATGTTTCATTTTTGCTTGTAGTACATACGTTTTTTAAATTATAATTAGCGGTTAGATTATCTAAATTAAAAAGAAAAATTCATTAATTTAAAATTAGTACAGAATACCTACGGGCTTAACTATTTTAATAATTTACAATTAATATTTATAAATTTTTAAGTTAAAAATTAAAAAAAAAACAATCACGGAAACAAGTAAAAGTTTTGTTTGAAAATTTATTACTTTTTAATATGGATGTCCTACTACAAGCAGTGTATAACAAATAATTTTTGAAGAATTTGAAGGACGATTTCTTAAAAATAATTAGATAGTTAAGTAAACAACAAAATATTGCAAAACCCGTAATTGTTATTTCATAAAATTAAGTCGTTACATTATTTAATTATGCCGTATCTATTAGAACAGATATTCCATCTGTTTACTGAATTATTCTATCAAAATCTTACGAAAAATAAGTCCAAGGTGCTGGTCAATTTTATAAGAAGATATTTTAAAAATAATGAAGAGTAATGAAAAAATTATTAAATTTATAATTTGTAAGTACTCCCTTAAGCTTTGGCTTGTGCTTATTTTTTGTAGAACTTTTATAGGTTTACAGTAATTGTGATTTCTTATCAATGACAACTCACTAATGTGGCAAGTACTGATGACAATATGCGTAAAAAATTACAGCATTTGGCCAATTTTCAAGCGATTTAGAACAGTCATTCGATTCAACTCGACTGTAAAATGTAACTTTCAAATATACGATAAAATTATTTTATAATTAATCTTTTTTTAATAGGTTTTTGTATTAAAAATCTGATGATGAAAAGAGATACTTTTTTGATATGAGTAAAAGCAATATTGCTAATGGCTGATCAGTGTAATTTCTAAAACACAAAATTTTGAGTCTGAATAATTTAAAATTGAAAGATTAAAAATTAAAATATTGAAGACTAAAACTCCTTCAGAATGTTACAAAAACTAAACATTGCTAATACATACATTTTTAAAATTTGGAAATTGACAAGTTTCTATGTTAAGCAATATCCATTTTTTTAGTTAATCTAGTTTCAAATTCTATTCTTTTTTTAATTGAACACGTTAATTTTAAATCAGTCGAAATTATATAAAATCAATTTTTTTAATTCAAAAAACATAATAGTTCAGAATGTTTTTCTATTCTATGCTATTTTACAACTTTTTCAATTAGTGCAATAAAATTAAGTGTTATAAGTGTGATTTCTGAAAGCACCAAATTTTGAATCTAAATCATTTAAAATCGAAAAATTTGAAATTATAATATTGTAGACTAAAAGTAACTTAAAAAATATAATGGATTTCCAAATGTTCCTAAGCAGTATTAATAAAAGAGAACATTTTTATTGTAAATGACCTGATAAAATTGGGAAATAATTCTGGTTTTAACATTTTGCTACCTCACTGGTAGCAGTAACCAAAAAATTACTGGTACTGACAATAATATTTCTGGGAAAATTTTAAATGATTTCGGTTTTATCTTGAAAGGTTAAGTTTTTACTTTTGAACATTTCAAATTATGTCGAAAAAGAATCTGGGAAATGATAGAACAATTTTTTTAGTTTTACAGAATTTTAACAAATTTTAGGAAAAACAAATTGTTTCAACAGATATTCAGAAATTTTGAAAAGATTAGAAAATAATTTACATCTTGAGAATTTTGAAAGCTTTTAAGAGAATACAAAAATTTCTTAAGATTATTAGCAAAATTTCAAATGATTTTTTCTTGTCAAAAATTAATTTTTAGAGAATTATATTAAAAGATTTTAAAACATTTTTAAAAAATTCAAAAATTGTCAAAAAAGCATCTGGAATATTTTAAGGTAATTTGTTTAATTTTGGAATTTTTTAAAAAAAGAATCGAATCATTTTAAAAAATATTTAGGAGGTGCACAAGTTTTGAAAAGACTTAAAAGAAATTTTAAGTTTGAAAAGATTTTTAAAATTTTTAAACAAAATGTAGATTTAGGAAGATGTTGAAAAAATAGAAGCTTTTTAAGAATTGTGAAAGGTTTCCACACGATACAAAAACTTTCTTAAGATACCTGGACAAATTTTAAATATTTTTTTAATTTTGAAATTAATTTTTAAAGAAAATTTTAACAGATTTCAAAAGGTTTCTAAAAATGTCGAAAAAAATATGGAAGATTTTAAGGCAATTTTTTTTTAATTTGGGAAGATTTTTCCAAATTGTAACAAAAATTTGAGTCAGTTTAAAATATAATTAGGAATTTTAGAAGTTTTGAAGAGATTAACAATATTTTAAAATTCGAAAAGTTTTCTGAAAATTTATAAAATAATTTTACGTTTCTTCCACACTTTTAAAAGTCCTAAATATCCTTTAAGCGGAAGCGATTTTTTCCTAAAATTTTGTAAAATTCTGTAATAAAAACAAATTTCATCAAAATTTTCTAGTTTGTTTTTCAATACATCTGAAATCTTCAAAAATTGTTTTGAACTTCTCAAGAATCTTAGAAAAATTTTACATAACTTAAAAACAAACTGATAATATTTACTTCCCCGTTCTATTTTGTGCGGCCAATAAAATTTAAAAACTCTTGAATTATAAACTTTTAAAATTAAAATTAAATTTTTTTATTTAAACGCTCAATTATTTAAACGTATAAAATGAAAGCTATTAACACTTTTTAATTAACAAAATTTTAAATTAATGCACTTATACTGCAAAATAACATTTATTTAACTTTGATAAATTGTACAGTTCAAAGATTCAGATTCAATTAAAAAAATATAAATCCACGTTATCGTTTTCAAAGCTGTAAATTGAACAATGAATCAATAAATTTGTAAATTTTCCAAATTATATCATGTGAAGCAGTTTTAAGATAGAAAAATTAAAGACTTGAACAATTAAAATTTTTTTTAACTAAACACTTTTCAAATTCGAGTTTAAATTAGAAAGTACATCATATTTTCAGTAGTTTCAAATAAATATTGATTACTGATTGAATTTCTGTTTAATTCTTATTCATACATGAAAATTTGTTTTTGTGTCGAAATATTTTTAAATATTCCCTGTAAATTATGTTTCCAAATCAAAAATAATTTTTTGAGAAATATAAAAAAAAAAAATTTTATTATCTTAAAACCTTTTAAAATACTTAAAAAACTTCAACCTTTTATTTCAAAATCCTTCAAAAAACTTCAAAATTTTGTTTCAAAATCTTCAAAAATCTACATTTTGTTTTAAATTTTTTGAAAACTTTTCAAATTTTAAATTATTCTGGAAATGTTTTGAAACATCTAAATATCATCTTTTAATCTGATTCTAATTTTTCCTTAAAAATTCAAAAAATCCTATAAATAAAAAAAAATTATTTAAACCGTCCAGATTTTTTTTACAATTTTGGAAATCTTTTGAAATCTTACGAAATATTTTCTTAAAATTAATTTTTCAAAATAAAAAATCATTTTCCATTTGCCTAGGAATCTCGAAAACTTTTTTTTTAAACCTTTCACAATTGTTAAAAAGCTTCTAATTGCGGCGTATTGCTGCATATTGTTATGGATAAAATACGTATTGTATAGAATATATATGTATATATCTATTATGGAAAACTTTCATAAAGGCAGCTTTATATTTTCAACATAATAATATTAATAATTACACTTACTTTGTATAGAAAGAATTTATTAGAAGATAAATATTGTATTTAATTACATGAAATTTAATTTGACCTATTTGGAAGTCTATAATATTATATCACTTTCCCGGAAATTATTAATCATTTAATTATGTCCCATCCTTACATTTTTGCAAGAGTGTATTAATAATTTTTATTTCGAAACGCTGTATGTTTTGAGGTTAATCTATGATTGCACTTAGTAATAATTACACTTTTTTTGTACAGAAAGAATTCATTAGAAGACAAATAATTTACTGAATTATTTGAAGTTTAATATTTAATTTTTATTTAAAAATACACATTTTGGTTCTAACCTCTAATGTAATTTTTTTTCGTAAGGGTTCAGCTGATAAATCTTGGTATTTCTTTTATGAAAGATATGTTCACAAATTATTTCAGTTTCCTGGAAATTATTTATTATTTAATTATGTCCCTTTCCAACATTTTTGCAAGAGTATTAATAATTAAAATTCCGAAACGCTGTATATTTTGAGGTTAAGCTGTCATTACACGTTGCATTTCCAAACATCACTTTGTTACAAGCATGTGATTACAATGGCGGGATAATGTTACCTGCTTCGCTTGTAACATGTTATTGCTTTGAGTGGGAAATATATTGTCACTGGGTGACAATCTGGGAAGTCACTAGTGACTGGTTTTCTGAATCTTGTTACAAACATGTGACTTCTCAGACTAGGAACTGTCTTAGCTGGGTGGTAATTCATAATATTTGAAAATACGGTTTTTTATAGTGAAACTTTTTTCTTCAACATAATTAAAAGTTGATGCAACAATATAAAAGATTCCTTGGTTCGAGACAAATCGATTGACCTACAATATTAATACATTTTATTAAAGAGTGGGGAAGTTATGGTATTTCATATATTTTTAAAATCGATTTTGATAGTAAAATTTTTCTCATTCTTATAATTTAAAGTTGATGCGAGAATAGAAAAGTTGTGCTGATTCAAGACGAACCAATTGACCTATAACATTGATGTATATCATTGAAGAGTATGGAAGCTATGGCAATGCATAATATTTGAAAATACGGTTTTTTATAGTAAAACTTTTTTCTTCAACATAATTAAAAGTTGATGCTAGAATATAAAAGATTCCTTCGTTCGAGGCGAATTTATTGAACTACAATATTAATACATTTGATCAAAGAGTAGGAAAGTTATGGTATTTTATATATTTTCAAAATCGATTTTTATAGTAATCATTTTCTCATTCTCATAATTTAAAGTTGATGCGAGAACAGAAAAGTTGTGTTGATTCAAGACAAAGCGATTGACCTATAGGATTGATACATTTTATTGAAGAGTAAGGAAGCTATGGTAATGCATAATATTTGAAAATACGGTTTTTTATAGTAAAACTTTTTTCTTAAACATAATTAAAAGTTGATGCAAGAATATAAAATTTTCCTTGGTTCGAGACGAATCGATTGACCTATAACATTGATACATTTTATTGAAGAGTAAGAAAGGTATGGTAATGAACAATATTTGAAAAAAAAAAAACGGTTTTTAGAGTAAAACTTTTTTCTTTAACATAACTCAAAGTTGATGCTAGAATATAAAAGATTCCTTGGTTCGAGCCGAATTTATTGACCTACAATATTAATAAATTTTATTAAAGAGTAGGGAAGTTATGGTATTTTATATATTTTTAAAATCGATTTTTATAGTGAAAATTTTCTCATTCTCATAATTTGAAGTTGATGCGAGAATAGAAAAGTTGTGTTGGTTCGAGACGAATCGATTGACATATAACATTGATACATTTTATTGAAGAGTAAGGAAGCTATGCTAATGTATAATATTTGAAAATACGTTTTTTTTATAGTAAAACTTTTTTCTTCAACATATATAAAAGTTGATGCAAGAATATAAAAGATTCCTTGGTTCGAGACGAATCGATTGACCTACAATATTAATATGTTTTATTAAAGAGTAGGGAAGTTATGGTATTTTATATATTTTTAAAATCGATTTTTATAGTAAAACTTTTCTCATTCTTATAATTTAAAGTTGATGCAAAGATAGAAAAGTTGTGTTCATTTAAGACAAATCGATTGACCTATAGCATTGATACATTTTATTGACGAGTAAGGAAGCTAACTGAAAAATCTTTCTTGGTTAAAAATTCAACCCTTTTTATAAAAATTCTTTTTTTTTTTTTGGTTAGAAAATTGGTCTGTTTTGGTTGAGGCTTAAGTTAATAAAAAGAAAAACTTAAGTGCCAGTAGTAAAACGTCTTGAGGCAGTATTATCAAACATATTATTTTTGGAAGGAAGAATAATTATTTTCAAAATTTTCCGAATTCAGTTTTTAACTTTTTTTCGACACTTAAGCAAATTAAATTTTCCGTTTTGGTCTCTGTTCAAAATTTCTAAAGTTAGATTTTCTGACTGGACTGGGAGTGCAAAATTATTCAGGAATAATTTTGAGAAATGAGATTGTTTGAGAAATAAACTAAATTTATGATGTTGATTAATAAGTTTTCAAATGTGGCAAAATTTTAGCTTCCGGAATTTCCCATGTTAGGAAAAATATTGCACTAATAAATTAAAGCTACTGCAGTGGATTTGAGTGAAATATTCTGAAAAAATTTTCACAAAATTTCTCATAATTTGAACATTTATTCTTTAATTTTCAACTTATTGAGTAAAATAACATATCGTTGGAATCGTTATAGTTAGCAGATTTTGAATATTATATTTATAAATTAACAAGTGCTAATTTGAAAAAATGTTGTCGTCATTAGGTGCGAAGGACTCCCGCTGACCAGGCTCGGCGCCAGCAGTTCGGCTGAGTGAGGGAAAGCCGTGTAGTGAAAAACAGGAGAGGGACATGGGAAAATAGGAAAGGGGCGTGGCCAAATGACAAATAGACATGAAAACATAGGAAAGGGGCGTTGCTGAATGATAAATGGACGTGAAAAATAGGAAAGAGGCGTGGCTGAATGATAAATAGACGTGGGAAAATAGGAAAGGGGCGTGGCTGAATGATAAATGGACGT
>CAKNYM010047523.1:91702-110966 GCA_932195095.1 Andricus curvator | reverse complement strand
GATAAATGGACGTGGGAAAATAGGAAAGGGGCGTGGCTGAATGATAAGTGGACGTGAAAAAAAGGAAAGGGACGTGGCCCAGGAAATGTCTCGAAAATGAGAAAAGAAGTTTTCTGTAAAAGGAATGTTGAAGATGGTATTTTTTCCAACATTAATTATTTTTATTCGATAACTAATGAGCTTACATGTATTGTTTATCCAATTTGTAATTTTTTTTAACTATTACTATTTGTTCAAACAATATTTTCTTTCCAGTAAATCGTGATAAAAATAATATACATAAATTGACAAAAATAAGAAACATAGCACTATTGTGTCTGAAACTATTTCGTTAATATAGTTTAATAAATAACGATATCATTAATTATCAATATTATCTAACTAACTAAATTTCAGTTGAGGAAAAACAGGGTCTTATATATAAAGGCTGTCGTATACTCATTTTCAAAACTCGTTTGCTACACTCACTGCCAATACCCATTCTCAATACTCATTTTCTGCACGCACTATCAATTTTCCTTCACAATACTCATTTTCAATACTGATTCTAAATAATCATTCTCTTAATCCTCATTACAGTGGTCTGAAAATTCAACTTTAAATTTTTGGTGATCGACTATCTTTTTTCTTTAAATCGCTCAAGAATAACTCGTGCCCCGGGCTTTTGAAATTAATATGGGGCGTGGGAAAATAGGAAAGTGCCGTGCTTAATTGGGAAAGGGGTTCTGGAAAATAGGCAATGGGCGTGAAAAACAGGGAAGGGTCATGGAAAAATAGGAAAGGGACGTGAAAAATAGGAGAGAGATATGGGAAAATAGGAAAGGGGTGTGGTCAAATGGAAAGGGGACAAGGGAAAATAGGACGGGGTTGTCGGAAAATAGAAAAGTGGGGTGGAAAAATATGAAAGGGGCGTGTGTAAATAGTGAATGGGCGTGGGAATACAGGAAAGGGGCGTGGCCAAATGATGAATATGCATGGAAAAATAGGAAAGGGGCGTGGCTGAATGATGAATAGACATGGAAAAATAGGAAAGGGGCGTGGAAAAATAGGGAGGTGGCGTGGAAAATAGGGAAGGGGGCGTGGAAAAATAGGAAAGGGGAATGACCAAACATGCAATGGGCGTGGTTAAATAGAAAAGGGACGTGGCCCGGGAAATGTCTCAAAAATGAGAAATAGAAGTTTGCTGTAAAAATAATATTGAAGATGGTATTTTTTTCAACATTAATTATTTTTATTCGATAAATAATAAGATTACATGTATTGTTCATTCAATTTGTAATCGTTTTGAACCATTACTATTTGTTTCAATAATATTTTCTTTTCAGTAAATCGTGAAAAGTTACTAATTTTCGAGATAAATGATTCAGTTGATAAATGTCAAGAGTAATATCTCCTATTCAACATATTTTGTAATTATTTCAACAATTTTCATTTGCGTAAACAATTTTTTTTATGTAAATCGTGAAAAGTTATTATTTTCTGGAATTATTGACACAATTAATGAATTTTTATAAAAATATTTTTTATTCAAGATATTTGGCAGCTATTTAAACAATTTTAATTTGTTTAAACTATTTTTTTATCCTTCATATCGTGAAAAGTTATTATTTTCTGAAATTAATGACGCAGTCAACAAATTTTGAGAGGAATATTTTTTTTTAAAGACCGTTTGCAATTATTTGAACAGTATTTTCTTATCTCAACGAAATCTACCTGAAAAATTAACCATCCATAACCTATGTGAAAAAATTGATAAAAAATATAATTATTGTTTTAAAAATTATTGTATAAATTCTGTGATAAGGAAATACTGAATAATAAGCGACATATTGTAAGAGTTTCGGAAAAACAAGAATTTTCGCCACCTCTCTTACATGAAGGTATAAGGGAATAATTATTAATTGTTTAAATAATTGCAAACTCTTTAAATCTCTTAAAATCAGTTAAAATCCTTTCAAATTTTGCAAATCTTATGAATCCCTTGAAATAGCTTAAAATCCTTTCGATCCGCGAAAATCGTTCTCATTTCCTTAAAATTCCTAAAAATCGTCGAAGTCTCTTAAAATCTTCTAAAATCCCTTGAAAAATTGATATTCTCTCTGAAATTTTACGATTTCAAAGGATTAAATAAAATTTCAAAGGATTTTATGGGGTTTCTAGGGATTTCAAAGATTTTAAGGAATCTTGTAATATTTCGAAATATTTTACGGAATTTCAAGGATTGTAAAGAATGTTTACGGGGTTTTGAAGATTCCAAGCTATTTCAAGAATTTCGAAAGATTTCACAGAATTTCAAAGATTTTTTTAAAGATTTCTACAGTTTTTAAAGGATTTTAAGGGATTTCCAGGTAGCTTAATCGTTTACTGAACGTATGTAATATGAAATATTTAGGAGAGTTGTCCTAAGTCGACACAGTGACAGTTTTTATAGAAAACAGAGGGTTAACAGGGTTAAATGGCGCTAAATGGCTATTTCTCAAAATGGTGGTCCTAAGCCGGCACCCGCTTGTCATGAGTCAACTCATCATTTTTTCCGCTCGAATGCAAGAAAAAGGGCAGGTTATGTATGTTTGAGGAGGAAATGAATACATTTAAACCATTTACAATGAAAAAATATGTAGAATATTGTCAAACTTTATTTATAGGATGGACACCTAGCAGAGACAAGCAACATGCAGTCAAGAGACAACCAAACTGAAGAAAATAACAAGAGACGAGTGACATGGAATTAAAATACAGCAAAATAAAATAACACACAAATAACAAGAAAAGCAATAAAAAAAAGTGCCGACTCAGGACCACCTGTTTGGCGCCGACTCGGGACCACTACGAATGTTTACTCATTTCATGCTATTGCGCACACGAAACAAATCCGAACTTTTCAAAATATTTACACACCAGTAGCTGCTTTACAAGAAAGGGAGAAAATGGAATTCCATTTGCACGAAAAATTTATACCCCGCTCACGCTGTCAAGCGAAAGCTAAGCCGACACGCGCGCCATTTCTGAGAAACGCGAGAGTGCCGGCTTAACCCACAGTGCCGACTTAGGACCACTTTCTCCTATTTAACTTTTATATTACATAATAAAAAAAGCTAAAACAAATAATGATGAAATAAATAATTGTTGAGGATTTAAATTGTGATTCATTCGGAGAATATTTTTTTGAATGTTTCCACGGTACCAGCATCTGTTTCAAAATCAAAATCTGGTTCTTTTCGAAGTTTGTCGCATTCCAAGTCAAGGTCAGTGGGAATAACATTTTTCATCAGATTGGAAAATTGGTCTAATGGACACAATGTTTCACATTCAGGAATCCGTAAAGTTTTTATCTTCGCTGGCACGCCCAAGTAATAATTAATCTGAAAATATTATGTCATTTAATTTTAATGATAATTATAATAGGTTTAAAATAACAAACTCGAAAAACCTAGACATTTGGTTTTAGCAAATAAATAAAAACGTGTTTTTTGTTCTTTAAAATGAAAAATTCTAACCAATCCCTAAAGACATTTTTGACTATATAACCTCAAAAATATTTGGTATGAAAAAAGGAAAATATGTATTATTTTTATTTTTTTAGCAGATTAATTCTCAGGGAAAACATTTTAAAAGATAGAGAATTGTGACACTTATTGTACCAAAATATGTCGATCAATGCTTCGGAATGATATAATTGACGCTTAAAGCATGAACAATCATTTTTATCGAAAAAAGAAAAATTATGGGACAAATTATTATTCATAATTTTTTTGGATAATCTTGTGATCCGTTAATACAAAATTTATTTTCACTGGCTGAAGTTAGTTTTAGGAAGAAAAATAATCGATATCACGATTTTTTTCTTAGGTTAAAAATAATTTTAAATAAACCTAAAGATACTTGGTTGATTAATTATATTGCAAATAAAAACAAAATTGAATCTTAATTTACCAATATGAAGGATCTGAAAGCAAATATAATTATTATATCTCACTTATTATTATTTTAGCACTTATTGTGATTAATATGAGAAAAAAAGGTTCTTCTGAAAAACTTTTGTTCAAAAAAGTTTAAAAAGGGATAATTCCAACTTGTGTTTTTCACCCTTATAATATATTTTAAAATGCTTACCCCTAAACACTCAGATAAAATTAATACTAGCTAATACTAATGAATAATGAAAAAGGTTAAAACCAAATTTTTTGGTTTTTCGAATAGAAAGATTTTACAAAATTATATTTGAGACCGTTAAAAAATTACGTTACATTCTCAGGGTGCCAGGTCACAAATGGAAAATATTAATGCAGATTACAATTTTTTGAAATGCTTGAAAAAAGGAAAATTAATGTTTTTATTTTAGAAGTAAAGCATGAAAATCGAAACTTCACACTCTTTCCCCTATTCCACTATTCTCTCTTTTTGTAAATTGAACAAATTGCGATTTTAAAACGATTACTTTGGACAAATAATTTTTGAAGAACAAGAAAAAATCTGTCTCAGCCCGGATTTGAACCGGGAACGCCACTATCCATGAGTTGAGCGTTAACCAATTACGAAACCGAGGCCTCAGCAGATCTTTTCTTCTTCTCCATAGAGCTACCTTTTTGCAAAGATAAGAAATTAAATTTCTTTATACGACATATATCTCTTTTTTGAAGAATTCTTTTTTTACACCTGTTTTCAAGATACTTCAAGTTTTTTCATTTTTTTTTTGCATTAATGCGAATTAAATTAATAGAACCCAATAAGAAAATCCAACTATTTTAATTGAGAATTCTAACATTATATTCTTTGTTCAGAAGTAGTTCTCTTTTGGTTAAAAATTCGACTATTCAGTTGAAGATTCAACTATTTATTTGGAAATTACTTTTTTTTTCCTTCGTTGACAATTAATTTTCTTAACTGAAAATTTAACTATCATATTTTTGGTTTAAAATTCAACTATTAAGTTTTACATCTAAAATTCATCTTTTTTAGTTGAGATTAAACTGTTTTGTCGAAAATATGTTCAATTTTGATTAAAAATTAACTTTTTAAACTGAAAATTACATTATTCCCTTATTGGCTGAGAATTAATTGTCTTTAGTTGAAAAATAACTTTATTAGTTGAAGATCCATCTCTTTGGTTCAAGAAATTTAACTATTTTGTTGAAAATTATATTTTTTTTTTGAAATTTTTTTTTTTTAACGAAAATTTATTCATTTCGTTATTGGTTGACAATTCATCCTTTTTCAGTTTCAAATGCAACTATTTGGTTGAAAATTAATATATATGTTGAAAAAAAAATTTCTTGGTTGAAAATTTAACATTTTTGTAAGAAATTAGTCTTTTTGGTTCAAAAATTCAACTGTCTTGTTGAAAATTTGTCATTACGGGTTGAAAATTCAACTTTTTTCTAGATAATTCGCTTTTTTTTTTGGTTTGAGAATTTAACAATTTATTAAAATTTTGTTTTCCTTCTTGACTAAAAAATCTTTCCTGGTTGAAAATGCAATTCTTGTGTTCACAATTCGTCAGTATGGTATGAAAAGTCATTGTCTCTGAAACAAATTCAATCTTTTTTGTTAAAAATGCAACCGTTTTATTAAAAAACAATCTGTTTTGGTTAAGGATTCAACTATTTTGTTGAAAATTCTTCTTTTTTGGTTAAATTCAACTGGTTTTTATTGAAAATAAAAATATTTTTTGATTAAAATAATAACTGTTACATTTTATGTTGAGAATTCATCTTCTTGGTTCTATTGTACTACTTTCTATTGAAAATTAAAATCTTTTCTTGGCTTAAATAGCTAGTATTATATTTTTCGTTGAGAATGAAACTTTTGATTGAAAATTCAACTACTTTGTTGAAAAAATAATCTGATGTTAATTTTTTTTGTCTACTGGTCTAAAATCAATATTTTTAAAATATTCATTAATCAGACCGGCAATCTGAAATACCAGGGTTCGGATCCCAGCGGATCTTGAGAGTAATTTTTTGACAATTTAGTAATAAAAACCAATATTAGAAAAATATTGATTTTAGACCAGTAGAAAAAAAATAATTAACATCAAATTATTTTATACATTTTATCTGGTCAAACCCATAACATCAAAAAATATATAAAATATATTAATATATACTTAGTGGAATGTTGAAATTCATTGTTGAAACTTAATTTAGTTTGTTAGAGATTCATAATTTTAGTTGCAAATTTAACTATTTTCTTGAAGATTTAATTATTTTTTGAAAAATTCAACTATTTTTCAAGTAATCTGTATTATCATTAGAGAATCAAAGAAAATATTTAACGTCTTTTCAGACTAGATGGAGCTATGAAAAAAAATTATATTAAATAATTTTTCCCATTAAGCTACTAGAGAAAACAACTTTTTTCAGAAATACACGCATTATTTTGTTAGATGGTACAAATCAAATTTTTCAAGGAATCTGTATTATCATCAGAGAATAACAAAAAATATTTAATTTAATTTTTCTTTCATAGCTCCATCTAGTCTGAGAAGACGTTAAATATTTTCTGTTATTCTCTAATGATAATACAGATTCCTTAAAAAACTCGATTTGTATCATCTAGCAAAATAATGCGTGTATTTCTGAAAAAAGTTTCTTCTCTCGATCTCTCTACTAGCTTAATGGGAAAGCATCCAACCGGAAATCAGTAGTTCTGTGGTTCGATTCCTAGTGGAGCGGAAGGAGAAGATCTTTTTTCAGAAAAAAAATTATTTGAAATAATTTTTCTTTCATAGCTCCATCTAGTCTGAAAAGACTTTGAATATTTTCTGTTATTCTCTAATGATAATACAGATTCCTTGAGAAATTTCATTTGTACCATCTAGCAAAATAATGCGTGTATTTCTTAAAAAATTTGTTTTCTCTAGTAGCTTAATGGGAAAGCACCTGACCGGAAATCAGTAGTTCTGTGGTTCGATTCCTAGCGGAGCGAAAGGAGAAGATGTTTTTTCAGAAAAACATTATTTTTTAAAAATCAACTATTTTGTGGAAAATTGGAATATTTCGTTGAAAATTTAACTGGTTTGTTGAACATTAGTCTTTTTGGATAGGAAATTCGCTTTTTTTGTTTGAAAATTCAACTTTCTTCTAAAAAATTCATCTTTTTGCCTGTCAGATTCAACTATTTGGTTAAAAATGCAACTCTCTGTGGTTAGAGTTAATTCTTTTTCCTTTGAAAATTCGATCAGTCGGTTGAAATTTCGTCTCTGTAAGTTGAAAATCCAAAAATTTGGTTAAAAATGAAATATATTTCGACTTGAAATCTTAGGCTTTTTTATATTGAATTCAATATGGTACCTATACAATAACGTTATTTAAAAAAATTCATTCCCCTATTTTCGTGATAATTCACCCTATTTCCCCCATTTTGAGAGCATTTCGGGCTATAAAGTCTGCTAAAAATTGTTAAAATTAAATTTATTCAGAAAAAAAGATCTTTTCTTTCGTTCCGCTGGGATTCGAACGCCAAGTCAACTGATTACCGGTCAGGTGCTCTAACCACTGAGCTACTAGAGAGATTAGAGGAAGAATCCTTTTTCCGAAATACTAAAAAAAAAGTATTATTTTTATATATTTTGTATTTTATTTTAAGCATTTATGCAATGAAATCGAAAATAAAAAATTTGTCTTAAAAAGGTGAGGGGGGGAGGGGGTCACGTAGTTTTTGAACGGTCCCTTTATGTAATTAAACTAAATAATTGCAGTCATACCTTAACGTAATATGCTTTTTCAATAAGATGTAATTCTACAATTACAGCACTTGAAAATTTGGGTACATGCGAATAAAAAACACCCAAGGCCTCGAGAACAGCAACAATGTTAAGATCATGGACGCCGTATAACATTAGCTTTCGATTTTCATCCATTGATTCACTTCTTACAGACTCCATATCTTCTTTCAATTTTTTTATCAACCTGCCTATAAGAGATTGAAAAAATAAATTATATATTTTTTCATTTAATCATTTACATTTTTAAAATTTCATTATTCATATATTTTTCATTGATAATGATAACATTTCTTTAAGGTTTTAGTTATTAAAAAAAACCTTTTAAAGGTTCAATTTTTTTTTTTGAAATTAATTATTCATTTTATTCTTCAAAATATAAAAACGTAATGTTTTTTCATGACGCACCTCCTAACCAACGTTTTGAAAAACAAGCAATTTTTATATTTTGAAGAATAAAATAAATAATTAATTTGAAAAAAAAATGTAAACCTTTAAAACGTTTTTTTTAATAACTAAAACCTTAAAAAAAAATGTTTTCAAAAAATTTGGGTAAAACATAAAGGAATATTTTTCTTTTCTTTTTAAAATAATTTTTATCAGTGACCCTGCATTTTCACGCAGTCCCAAAATGATCAAAATGATTCATTAATGTTAATCTTAGTCGCTTTTACATAAAAATTTTTTTATTATATTCAAAAACATAATGGACGTTTTCTGAATAAAAAAAAGTTTTTTCAAGTTCAAGTGCCGCACAGAAATAAATAAAATAATATTTTGATGCAACACTGAATGCTTTTTAAATGTTTTGTTCAGAAACACAAATATTTAAATCACTCACAAAAAAAGAAGTATTATCAGTTTATTTTCAAACTTATATAGATATAAATTTTGTAAGATTCTTGAGAAAATTAAAAAAGATTTTTTGAATATTTCAAATATGTCAAAGAAGATTCTAGAACATTAAATTTTCATTTTTTTCTAATTTTACAGGATTTTAAAAAATATTAAGAAAAATTCGAGCCGTTTTAGAAGATATTTAGGACTTTCAGAAGTTTGGCAGAAATACAAAATATTTGATAAATTTTCGGAAATGCTTCCAAAATTTAAAGTATTTTAAATCTATTCAACACCTCTTAAATTCCTAGAAATATTTTTAGCTGACTCGAATTTTTCTTAAAATTTTAAAAATTCATTCAAAATGTAAAAAAATTGCCTTCAATTGTTTATTCACTTGAATCCTTTCAAAATTCGTTTGAAGCTTCTAAAGTTTTGGTTTGGAATTTTTTTTAAAAATCTTCATTTTTAAAAATCTTGTACAGTTTGAAATTATTTTTCAATCTTCTAAATATTTTTTGAATTCACTCGATTTTTTTTTGGATTTGTTAATATTACTGAATTGAAACATTTTGCTTTAAAATCTTCTACTCTTTTCCAAAATTTAGGGCATTTTTTTAGTGTTTTGAAATGTTCTTCAATTTTTTTCTTAAAGTTCATTTTTCAAAATAAAAAATCATACAAAATTTTCTCATAAATATTAAGAAAACTCTTTTTTTCTATACCTTTCAAAATTTTTAAACCTTCATATATTTAAAAATTATTCAAATATTTCGTGAATTTTTTTTAAATTCTACAAAATTAAAAAAATGGTCAAACTCTTTCAGATTCTTCTTTGAAAATTTTATAAATCTTTTGAAATGTTTCGAAATCTTTTTAAATATTCTCTTAAAATTAATTTTTCAAAATAAAAAATCATTTTAATTTTTCCTATCAACCCAAAGAATTTTTTTCATTTTCTTGAAAACTCACAAAATTCCTAAAATAATTTATAAGTTTTTATTATTTTTGAAACGTTTCAAAACTTTTAAGTGTATCTTAAACTTACTCAAATTTGTTCTAAAATTATGTATTATGGCAAAATTTGGCTTCAAAATCTTTTACACTCTTTCTGAAAATGTGAGGAAGTAATTTAAAATCTTTTGTAATCTTTTTCAATTTTGTCTTAGAATTCATTAAGAAAAAAAGTCATTCGAAATTTTCCCATGAATCTTAAGAATATTTTTTTTCATTCTCTTGAAACCGTGCAAAATTGAGTTTACCTACATTTTTTTAAATGCTGAAAAATTAAAAGAATTGTCTTAAAGTCTTGTATATTCTTTTTTCACACATTTTGAAATCTTCAAAACTCAAAATTATTCTTTTACAAATAATCTTTAACCATTCAAAATTTACCCAAAAATCTTTAAAAAAATTTAAACTCAAAATCTTTCAAAATTATTAAAAAGCTTCAAATTTTTTCGAATTCTTCAAAATAAGTTTTTCCCATAATTGAATTTTCCTTTAAATTTAGGAATTTTAAATTAGATTAAAATCAAATTCAAAATCCTATTTAACGTTCAATACTCAAGTTAATGTATAGAATTCCTGAAAATAAAATAAGAATACAACGACCAAATTTGTTTTGTTTTTTAAAAATTACAATACGAGAATTTTGTGGTACTTGTCCAAATTTTGTCGTTGGATGCTTGTTTTATTTTCAGGAATTCTATACATTGCATTTTCCTTATATCTTTGCAAATGTAAAAAAGTTTAGAAATTATACTGTGGTAGCAAAATGTTAAGAACAGAATTATTTTACAATATTAAACAATCATTTACAATTAATTTTAAAAAATTATTTCGAAATTTCGATATACAAATTTGAGCCGCCGGGTGCAATAACCAGCCCGACGCTCGAAAACACGTAAAAGTATTGTCCAAACTTCTCAAAAAAAGAAAATTTTCCAAATCGAAAAATAAATTTTTTGAAAATGTAGAATTCTGGAGAATAAGGAAATGAAACTTTTTCCTCTGAGATTTTTTTTGCCAAAAGTTTATTTTTAATAATAAGAAAGAAATATTGAAAAAAAGTTTCTCCCTGATTCAATTAAGTTTTAAAACTTAAATCGTTCTAACTCTGCCAAATATTATTGAAATGAGTTCATATTTGTAGGACGTATTCAAAATACTCTAGCGATGTCTAGGAAATTATGAGAAAGTTAACAATCGCTTATTGTTTAATAATATTCAATTGCAAGTTAGGTCAATCGATAATTGTGTTTTCTTGGTTTCGCCGGTAAAAAGTATCTAGGTAACTTCGACTTTCAAGAAACTTCCAGTGAGTGATTTGTTCTGCAATATTGAATGAAGTTTTTTGATAAATCTCATATCTATTCGTTAAAAATTTACTGAGATATTCAGATATTCAGACTGAGCTTCGAGAACGCTGCGTGACAGCAGTCCTCGCGACGCCGAGGGGTGTCTCACTCAGGATTCAAATGAAATCGTTCGAACAAAGTAAACGAATTCGTACGAATCCTAACGATTTTGATGAATTCTGATATTGACGAACCGGAATCCTTTTTTGGGAATCGGGAGCTCCGAACGCTGTACAGTCACAGCGTTGCGGAGCGTTGGAGCTACGAATTCGTCCAGAGTCCCACAAAGTTTGACGAATCCGACGAATCCAATCAGTGACTGCGAAGCGCGGAGTCGTACAATGCGTATAACGCACGAGTGACGCACTCAATGCTTAAATATTTCTTTTTTTTTCTAATGATTTCTGAACATTAAAAACTATTTAAAGAACATTTATAAATGATTTCAAGTTAAAGTGACAATAGAAATACTAAGGATGAAAATTAATATAAGAATTTAGTAATTAATATAGTAATGAATTATTACAATTTGATTAATTCTAGAGTAAAAGAAAATTATGTTGATTTTGTCCTTAATTTTTAACGTGTGAAAATTAATTAATAAATTTAATTGATTTATTAATGTATAACTGCAAATTGTTTTATTAACATTTAATAGTAAAATACCTTGAACATATATTGGGAAATAATTCTGTTCTTAACATTTTGCTACCACCGAGGCTACCACACTATAATTTCTCAACTTTTTTACATTTTCAAAGAGATAAGAAAAATTAGATTATGGGAAAAACTTATTTTGATCTTTTTAATAATTTTGAAAGCTTTTGGTATTATATTGTTTTAAATGTTTCTCCTAAGAAGATTTTTGACATTAATAAAAATGTTAGCTTTGAGTTCAAAAAAAAAAAGAAATAAAGAAAAATTTGATATAGTAAAGTATGTAAGTAAGTATACCATTAAGCCATTTCCCTTTCAGGGTAGGCGTGACACTACTCGATTCCGGTAGTGTCTCTAGGTGGATAGTTTCTTGTAGTAAATAACTAAAAGTGTGGGCTCACCACACCCACGATGTGCCAACAGCACACAGTATTATCGAATGGTCACCCATCCAAGTACTAACTACGCCCAACGCTGCTTAACTTCAGTGATCGGACGAGAACTGGTTTTTTCAGCGTGGTATGGCCGTATACCAAAATATAAATACTGAAAAATTTTAAAAATCGCCCTTAAATTTGACTATTAAGGATTGCCATTCACAGATACATTCTTTTAATGTTGAAATAAAACAAATTATGGAGAAATTAAATCAACAAGTTCCCTCCTTTATTATTAAGGAATGTTTTAAAAGGGAAACAAAACTTAATAAAATCGCCCTTAAGGATAATAGAAAACATGATCGAAAATTTTTAAACATTTTTAATGAACAAGGAAATGTACAAAAACTGCATTTAAAAATTCACTCAGTTATTTTTCATGATCAACCAGACCCCTGGATACTGAATATTTCTAATGTAATTATTCCACAGAGAGTTATTGACATTTTGAGATTAGTTGATGGTTTTAGCAACAAATTTGGGGGGGAAAACTACATTCAACTACTTGAAATAATTAGAGACATTGAATCAAATATTTAAAAAAATACCTGAGAATAAAATTGATGAATTTAGATCACAATTTATGGGTTTATCGAATGATTTTTTAAATAATGATAATCCAAAAACTTGGTTAGAGAAGGAATTGAATGAGGGTTTAATTGAAACAAAAATTTTCTTAAAAAATCATCCAGAATGAATGATCACTAAATCAGACAAAGGAAGTATTACAGTAGCTATTCATAGGGATGTTTATATTCAAAAAATGTTGCATATTTTTAATGATGCAGATAGTTTTCAATTGATTCCTAATAACCCTAACATAATGCTTCAAAAAGGGACGTTCAAAATTTTAGACAGAATGAGAACTAATAAATATTTAGGCAATAATATTGAAAGATGTGATATCGATACATCAAGTACTAATCTCTCATTAGCCTATGGACTTGTTAAAGCTCACAAAGATGGCTACCCTTTACGACCGGTCATTTTAACAATAGGTTCCCCAACTAGAAAATTGGATGAATTATTGAGTCAAATTATTAAAAAATCAATACAAATCTCAAAAACATCAATTAAAAATAGTCATGCTTTCTTAAAACTAATTGACAGTGTGATAATACCTTTAGACCATATATTTGTCTCTTTTGATGTAATAGCTATGTTTCCAAATATCCCTTACGAAAGAGTCGAAATTGCCATACAATAACGTTGGGATTTGATTAAAATTAATACCAAAATTCCGAAAAAACATTTTCTTGATGCTGTAAAATATGTTTTTATTCAGTATATTTCAAATTTAATAATAAATTTTATAAACAAAAGTTTAGAACTCCCATAGGATCTGCTTTATCTCCTATTTTAGCTGAAATTGTCATGGAGGATTTAGAGAATTAAGTTTTTCAAAAAATCAATTTTAATATTGATTTTTATGCAAGATATGTTGATGATTCAGTACTTAGTGTACATAAAAATAATCTTAACACTCTTCTTAATGATTTTAATAGTATACACCCTAGATTACAATTTACTGTTGAGATTGAAACTGAAGGTAAATTAAATTTTCTAGATTTGGCTTTAATTAAAACTGATGAAAGACATATTATTACTGACTGGCATAGGAAAAAGATTTGTTCAGGTAGAACACTTAGTTTTCTTTCAAATCACTCTATTCAAAACAAAATAGGAATCATTAAAAATTTGATTGATAGAGCCCTTAAATTATTACATCCAGTTTTCCATGAAAAAAAATTGAACATTGTAAACAAATTCTTTTTCTTAACCATTACCCTTTTGAATTCATTGAAAAACATGCGCATAACAGAATAAAATATATAAAAAAAAACAAAAACAATGATCAAAATAAAATAAACAGAGAAGATTACAATACATTTGATACTGTTGTTCTTCCATATTTTGGTAAAATCTCGAAGATTTTTAAATCAATGTTGGGAAAATTAAGTTTACATACTATTTATAGAATTCCTTTTAAGAGCAATATCATTGTAAAATTAGGAAAAGATAGATATGAAACGCTAGACAAAAAATGTGTTATTTACAAAATTAATTGTAAAGATTGAAATGCAGTTTATGTAGGGTAGACAAAAAGAGCTCTTAGACTTAGGAAAAATGAACATCAAAATAATTTTCGCAGAAGTCCTAGATATCACTCAGTCCTTTCAAAACATAAGGTTACACATGGTCATGACTTTAATTGAAATGATATTAAAATTCTTTATCATGAAAGAAATCAGAAAAAGAGAGAATTCATGGAGATGTTATTTATAAAGAGAGAAGGTAACAAGGCTATCAATTTAAAAAGGGACCTCTCAAGGTATAATAAAGTATGGGATAGAGTAATTAATTGGTTAAAGTAATTTTCTTTGACTAGATAATAGAAAAATTTTCTTTTCTATTAAACAATCAATTTCTCAATTATTAATTTTGATTATATTAAACTTAATTAATTTTTAATTAATATTTTCTTTACAGTTTATATTAATGTTTCAAACCTTTAGTTATTCCCTATAATTAATCCCTGATGAGGAGGTTTAAATTGACCTCGAAACATGTTGGTCCCCTTGTAGTATAAAAAGGACGCAGAAAGAAAAAAGTGAGAGGTTGGTTTTTTGGTTGACTTTTTCCCTTTTTCTCCCTGTTTTTTCCATTATGTTATTCTTGTCTCCAATTAGCTGAAAAGTGAGGTTGTTTTGGAATTTTATTTTTTTAATTATGAATATTTTTCCTGTTTATTTTGCAAAAATTCTTCGTAGTGAAATGAAATTCTTTTCAATCTTAATTTAAAAAAAAATTTAAATAGAGACACTAAACATATGATTATTTCCAATCTGCAGGGTTTGCTTATGAATAATTTTAAGATTTCTTTAAATCGAGTTTACATAGTTTTACCTCAATTTTTTGTAAGAAATATTTTCTTTCATTTAACATAAAAAAATAATAATAAAATAAAGTATGCATTGAATTTTAGTGAAAAAAATTTTTTACAAATGTATTTAAATATTTTGGATTGTTTTCTTTTCCTAATTGGAAAATTTAATAATCTTAATAGATTGATCTTAGAATCACCTACAAATGGTTTAGGTTTAATTGTAAATGAATAATTTTAAGTTTTGAATTTTGCAAAATGTGTGAGGAGAAAAAATATCGAAGACTTTGAGACAATTCTTTTAATTTCTCAGGATTTAAAAAATTTGTAGGTAAACTCAATTATACAGGGCGTCAAGAGAATGCAAAAATATTCTTAAGCTCGTTCCTAAGATTCATGAGAAAATTTAAAATGATTTTTTTCTTAATGAATTCTAAGATAAAATTGAAAAAGAATACAAAGCATTTTAAATTATTTCCTCAAATTTTGAGAAAGAGTATGCAAAAGATTTAAAAGCAAAATTTTGCCACAATACATAATTTTACAACAAATTTGAGTAAGTGTAAGAGATACTTAGAAGTTTTTGCACGATTCAAAAATAATAAAAATTTATAAGATATTTTAGGAATTTTGAAATGTTTCAAAAAAATAAAAATAAATTATTTAGGTTCCTAAGAAAAATTAAAATAATTTTTCATTATGAAAAAATAATTTTAAGAGAAGATTTAAAAACATTTCAAGACATTTTAAAAGATTTCTAAGATTTTCAAAGAAGAATCTGAAAGATTTTAAGACAATTTTTTAAAATTTTGCAGAACTTAAAAACATCACGAAAAATTTGAATAATTCAAAAATATTAGGTTTAAAAAATTTGAAAGGATAAAAAAAGGAATTTCTTAAGATTTATGGGTAAATTTTTCAGGATTTTTTATTTTGAAAAATGAACTTTAAGGGATTTTTTATTTCTTCCAAACTTCTAAGCGTCCTGAATATCTTTTAAAGAGGCTCGAATTTTTCCTAATATTTTTTAGAATCCTGTAAAATAATTTTTTTTAAATCTTCTAGATTCTTTTTTAACACATCTGAAATATTCAAAAATATTGTTTAATTTTTTCAAGAATCTTATAAAATTTATATTTATATCCGTTTAAAAACAAACTGATAATAGGTCTTTTGTTGTAAGTAATTTCAATATTTGTGAATAAAAAAAATTTTAGAAGCTTTCAGTGTTACATCAAAATGTTGTTTTATTTATTTCTATACAACACTTCATCTTAAAAAACCTTTTTTTTATTTAGAAAACCTTTATTATGTTTTTAAACATAATACAAACAATGTTACGGAACTTTGGTAAGGGGGGGGGGGCTGAAGGAAATGTTACGGTCTGTTACACGGGATCTATCGGTATTAAAATGAACATCAACACCGGCGGGAAAAAATAACAAATATTTTATTCTGTGGCGAACATCTGATAAAAAATTTATATTTAATAAAATTGATAATAATTGTTTAAAATATATAAAATTTAAATTTAAATGATAAGAAACTTATTTTCCGTTTTTGACCGTTCTACAAGAGTAACTTTTTCGTCAAATCGATTAAGCATAATATATTTTATATTATTTTTAGCAAGATTATTTTGATTTAGGCCTTCTAAATATTTAATTTCATCAAGCCAATTATCAAATTTTATAACCATGCATACTGCGCAGGTCCGAGATTTGTCCGTTCGCGCGGTCGTTGCGGGGACTCCCCTCGAATTCCTTACGAATTCAAGCATGAATCCCAATGATTCCCGACGGTTCCACTCGAAGTCCTTACGGACTGCTACGAATACTTAACGATTTCATCAAAAACCATCGGACTCGTACGGATTTTCCGTTTTCAAACGATTATTTCACGAATTCGTACATTCACTGCTGATTTCCTACTTTGCTTTTTACGGCATACATTGCCTTACCGGAATCCTTACAGATTGCCCTCTGATTTCTGACGGAATAAGCCGTGATTTTTTGAGTGAGACGCCCCTCGCGCGACGCATTAGCCAACAGCGCGGGCAGACATCGAGTACTTTTTCCGAATCTGAATATCTCAGTAAATTTTCAACGATTCGATATGAGATTTTCCAAAAAACTTCATTCAACATTTTTGAATAAATCACTCACTGGAAGTTGTTTGAAGTCGAAGTTACCTAGATACTTTTTACCGGCGAAACCAAGAAAAAACAATTATCGATTGACCTCATTTTACAATTAGATATTATTAAACAATAAGCGATTGTTAACTTTTTCACGATTTTCTAGGAATCGATAGAGTATTTTGAATACGTCCCACAAATATGAACTCATTTCAATAATATTTGGCTCAGTTAGAACAATTTAAGTTTTAAAACTTAATTAAATGAGGGAGAAACTTTTTTCAATATTTCGTTTTTATTATTAAAAATAAACGTTTGGCAAAAAAAATTCTAAGAGGAAAAAGTTTCACTTCCTTATTATCTAGAATTCTACGTTTTCAAATTATTGATTTTGAAAATTTTGAAAAGTTTCTTTCTTAGAGACGATCGGAGAATACTTTTACGCGTTTTCGAGCGTCGGGCTGGTTATTGCATCCGGCGGGTGGTGGGGTGCGGGATGGTGCAGAAAATTCAGAAATCTTTATTAATAAATAAACAACCTAAAAACAGTCACTAAGTTATATTCACGCAGTGTCGTAACCAATCAGGTTTTTGACAACAATGTGTTCGATATTTTCGAGATATTTAGTAATATCGCTTTTTTTAGGCAATTAAAAATGTTACATATTCGAGTCAAAAATACCACCCCCCCCCACATAAAAAACCGTACCAAAACAAGAACCCCCTTCCCCTTTTTAATTTTTCGTAATATACTCGAACCTCGATTTAGTAACAGTGTCGGGAGTTGCCTGCAAATAACCTTGTTACTAAATTAGGGGAATCGGAACGTGAACAGTCAGGGCCGCCTGAACTGTTTCCAATGGGAATGCGTAATATTGCGCAATATAGTTGACTGAGTACTCGCGCACTGCGGCCCTTCCGAGGCGAGAGTTGCAACCGTCTCGCCCTGCGCGCTGAAAAAGTGCGTGGACCAGCAATTCTAGGAATTACTACACCGGGGCTTACTAAATCGGGGTCCGAGTATATGTGAACGCTCCCTTAGATCAAAAATACTACACCTTGGCTGCAAAAACGATTCTTTATAGGGGTAAAAATATTATATTTATTTTACCAATATTTCTGTATCTTGTTAAGTAATTCAAGAATAAAATCGGCGTATAAAATATTCGAAATCCCAAATATAATATTTTGACCCCTATAACGGGTAGTTTTTGAATCCAAGGTGTAGTGTTTTTTTCTAATTGGATCCATTTTTTCTGAACGTATGGTACTATCAGTTGTATTCCCTGGCAAAAAATTATTATATTTACGAAAAGTAAAATTAATTTATCATTTTAATCATTTTGGGAAAGTTCAAGGCTCCAGGACTAGGGTTTAAAATTATTTTAAAAAGAAAAGAAAATATGAATTTATTTTTTTACCAAATAGAACGAATTCAGGGGGTGCGTCATGAAAAAAAACATTGAGTTTTTTTAGGACACGCTACTCTGCAACTGTACATTTTTAACTTACCCCCGTTTCGTTTTCTCATCTTTTCGTCATAATTCATTATTTTAAATTCCAAAAGCGTTCCATTTAAAAGATCGCCATCTGGATAGATACCATCAGTCCAAGATGGAAGTGCAAGATTCATAAACTTTTCGGCGTCCAAAGTCGTGTAAAGAAGATACATATCAAGCGCAGAAGTTATGTTTTGACCGGTCCACTTACTTAAATTTTCCATGAAATCTTCTAATTTTGCAAACTCTTCCTTTACGTCTGGTTTTTCATTTGCGTTCAAATAATCTATAATGTATCTGAATATGAAAAATATTATATATATTAATTTATTATAAATTAAAATAATTATTCACTACCAATTCTATTTCATTTGAAGTATTTTACAGGGTGGTCGCAGCTTAGGAGAAATCTGGAAATCAGGAAAAAGTCAGGGAATTTTTTTGTCAGGAAATGTCAGAGATTTTGAAAAAATGAAATAATTGAGGGAATTTCTGTAAGAAGAACTTTAGGTAACTGTCAAGAATAATCAGGGCTTTAAAGGAATCTGTATTATCATTATAGAGTAACAGAAATTGTTAACGTCGTCTCAGACTAGATGGAGCTATGAATTAAAAATTATTTTCATTAATTTTTTTTTTCTGAAAAAAAGATCTTCTTTCGCTCTGCTGGGATACGAACCACTGAACTTCTGATTTCCGGTCAGGTGCTTTTCCCATTAAGCTACTAGAG
>CAKNYM010047523.1:65846-91692 GCA_932195095.1 Andricus curvator | reverse complement strand
AGGTGCTTTTCCCATTAAGCTACTAGAGAGATCGAGAGAAGAAACTTTATTTCAGAAAATATACGCATTTCTATGCTAGATGTTTCAAATCAAATTTTTAAAGGAATTTATATTATCATTCGAGAATAACAGAAACTTTTAACGTCTTCTCAGATTAGATGGAGCTATGGATTAAAAATGATTTTAATTAATTTTTTTTTCAGAAAAAAATAATCAGGGCTATCACAAAGTCACTTTTAGTCACTTTTTTTCGCAAATCACTATTAAGTTACTTTTTTAACATTGAGTCACAACAGTCACTTTTTAAAATGAAAGGTAAACTTCAATCACTTTTCTTTCAATAAATTGATCCATGGTTTAACCACTATTGAATTCAGGTCCATACCTATTTATGAATTTTCTTGATTTATTTTTAAATATTTTACTGTATGTTAAACAATCCAATAATTTTAAGAGATTTCAAAGGATGCTTAAGATTTTGAAATATTTTTAAAAATTATGTTTCTTTAAAAGACTTCAAAGGATTTCAAGAATTTTGAGGTGTTTTGAGATATTGAAAGGAATTTTTAAATAGATTTCAATAATTTGGTAGGATTCCGAAGGATTTGAAAGATTAAAAAAATTTCAAGGGATTTCAAAATATTTCAAAGGATTCGAAATATTTTCGGCTATTTTAAAAGATTCCGAAGAATTTTCAATAAATTTCAATAGAAGGGATTTAAAAGATTTTAGGCTATTTTTAAAACATCCAAGAAATTTTTAAGAGCTTTACAAACTTTCAAGGGATTTCTAAAGATTTCAAAATATTTGAAAGGATTTGAAATATTTTAAACGATTTCACAATATTTCAGAAAATTTGAAATACTTTAGGTTTTAGGACATTTTAAAAGATTCCAAGAGATTTTATAAAATTTCTGAGGATTTCAATGATTTTATGGGATTTTGAAAACTCTCGAAGTATTTTAATAAATTTTGCAGGATTTCAGGAAATATCAGATTTTTTGTAATTTCGTGGGACTTTATAATATTTTGATGGACTGCAAAAAATTTATTCACAAGAATTATGGGATTTCGTAGGATTTCAAAGATTTTCATAGATTACAATGTATTCATAAAGATTTGAAAGAATTTGAATATTTATAATAATATTTTAGGTTACATATTTTAAAAAAATCTAAGGAAATTTCAAGAGCTTTGAATAATTCGAAGTGATTCCAAAGTATTCGACAGATTTGAGGTTATTAAAAAAATTGGAAGTAATATTCGAGAGCTTTGCAAAATTTCGAGGGATTTAAGAAGATTTCAAAGAATATTAATATTTTCAAAGATTCCAAGACATTCTAAATTTGTTTTCAACAATTTGAAGTGATTGCGAAGAATTTTAAAGATTTTAGGGTGTTTCTAAAGATTCCAAGGTATTTTCAAGGGATAAAAATTTTTTTAAACGGATTTGCAAGGATTTTAATGATTTTGAGAGATTAAAAAAAAGTTCATGCGGTTGTGGAGAATTTTCTAAAAAAATTTCACTTGAATTCACTTGGAATTCACCCTGAATTCGTTTAAATGCTTTTAAATTCTTTTGAATTTTTTTTAATTCCCTTAAATTCTTCTAAATTCACTAAATTTTACAAAATTTAAGTACTTTCCTTAGTTTTTGTTTAATTTATCCTAAAATGTTTTAAACTCACCTTGAATTTTTGGGTATTTAATCAAAGTCTTTTGAATTCCCTTAAATTTGTATAAACTCATTTTAAACTTGCTCTCATTTCCCTTAAATTCCTCTAAATGCACTCGAATTTTACTGAAATCAATGGATTTTTTTTTAAATGTTCTAATTTATCTGAATTCTTTTGAATTCTTCTAAATTCAAAAGAACAGTAGTCACGTTATTAATGCTTATTAGTCACTTTTAGTCTCTTTTTGGGTTAGAAATTAGTCACTTCTGCCGTTTAAATAGGTCACTATTTCACTTGTTGCAAATAAATTACGTTTTAGTAGCCCTAAAAATAATAAATTAGAAAGGCCATTTAATATTAATGGGTCATTAAATATTAATGGTTAGGGAAAATGAAAAATTAGTCAGGGAAAAAGCAGGGGAAAGTCAAATAATTTTGAAAATGAAAGTTTGCGATCACCCTGAATTTTACTGTTTACATGGAAATTAGACTCTAAATTACTTTAATTTTTTAACTTACATTTCAAATAATTATTTTGTTTGCAAATATTCTACATATAAGCTGCGGTGTAAATCTTGTTTGTACTTAATTACACTTCAAGTCCCATATAATAACAGTTTCGGAGGTTGCCTCACACTGGCCTTTTTACTAAATCGGTACCCTCGAAACGTAAACAGTCAGGGCCGCCTGAACCGTTTCCAATTTGAATGCGTAATATAGCGCAATATACTCGACTGAGTACTCGCGCACTGCGGCCCTTCCGAGGCGAGAGTCGCAACCGTCTCTCGCCCTGCCCGCTGAGAAACTGCGTGGGCCAGCAGTTCTAGGAATCACAGAACCGGACCGGCTTCTATGGGACTTGGAGTGTACTTTAAATTGAAAAAACTCACTCAGGACATATTTGAGGGAAAAGCAGGACATCTTCTATTGGGTCTTCAGATTTTGTAGGTACCACCGCCTCCGGATACAAACCCTTCAAAATCAAGTTTAAAGATTCTTTTGTACGCTTGATATCCGTGCTTCTAGCTTCAACAGATCCCGGGATATAAGTAGTTCCCAAAAAATCATTGTATGTATCACGAAGAAATAGACCGAGGTTGAATTCCCTTGACTCGCCACTCTGAATAAAAAATTTTTTAATCAATTTTATAAGTTTAAATGTGGAAATAATCAAAAAAATATTCACAGTAAAAAATCTTACTTAGAAATTAGTACAAAAAAGGGTTTCGTAGCCCATTAAGACGGTAAGTTAGGTCGTTCAAATCAACACCTCATGTACTTTCCCTCACCTACTCCCCCTTTTTCCCTTACTTTACCTCCCCTTCCCTGCTTCCTCTTATACTTACCCTATCCTTACTCCTCTATTTTCCTACTTCCGGTCCCCACCATCCCTTCTAAATTGCCCCAACCCTCACCTCCCCTCACCTACTCACCCCCCCAAGCCTACTCACCTTCACTTCCCCTCACTTTCCTACTATTCCTCTTCTTACTTTCCCTACGTCCTCTAACAGCACTTTCCCTACTTCTTATACTTTCCCTACTATTACTTCTCTTACTTCTCCCCACTTTCCATACTTTCCCTTCCCTCACTCCCCCTACTCACCCTACTTCACTGCACTTCTCACTTTTTCTTCCTTCTTTTACTCCTTTTACTTCACCTAATTTCTCCCTACCTTCCTATACTTTTCTACTCACTTCCCTTACTTTCTTCGTCTGTACTTCCCCTGTACTCACTCCCTTTACTACCACTATCCCCTCATTCTCCTACTTCCCTTCCCTTCCATACCTTCTCATCCCTCACAACCTCTTATAAACTCACCCTCACTTCCATACTACCTCTGTCCACCCCTAACTTTCCTACTTCCCGTCCCCTCACTTTCCCTATTTCCTGTACTTCCCATGCTTGTCCTAACTTTTCCTACTTATCCCCACTTTCCATACTTCCCCTCTTCTCACTTTCTCTGTTTCTCCCAACTTCCCATACTTCTCCGTACTTCCCATACTTCCCCTCCGCTGATTTCTCCTAGATACCCTCACTTTACCTACTGCCAGGCACTCTTCCTACTTCTCCTCACTTCTACTTTTCCTACTTCACTTTGCTTCTTCCTCTCCTCTCTTCCTAAAATTCCTCTATCCTCACTCCTCCTAATACCCTATCCCTCTTATTCTCTGACTTCCTTTCCCCGCCAACACAGATGAAAAAGTTAGATGTAGTTTATATATACTGAATAAATCACTGCTATTTTTTATTTGTTCTATATAGAAAATTTTATAAAACAAATAAAAAATATCACTCTCTAGTCCGCTATATATGAACTTTATATAACGTTTTCACCTGGGATACTTTTTTACCACTCACTATCCCTCACCTACTTATCCTCAACTCCTTACTACTTATGTCCCCCCCAACTTTTCTACTTCTCCTCCTCTTACTTCCCCTACTTCCTATCCTTCCCTTCCTCTACTTCAACTAATAGCCCCTACTTCTCCCCACTCCCTATACTTGCCCTCCCTTTATTTCCACTTACTTTCCCTACCTTCTCTCCAATCAATGCCCTTCACTCCCCCTACTTATCCTTCTTCTTTACCTCTCCTTGCTTCTCCTACTTCCCCTTACTTTTACCTCCCCTTCAATTCCCCTACTTCGCTTCCCGGGAAAAAAATACTTCAGATGGAAATCCGACCGTAACTATAAGGGTTTCTGCCCGGGGCTACAAAACCCTACAAATAAAAATAATGGTCGGCAAGGGTAAAATGAATGACCACTAATTTTTCATATCACCCTTCTTCATTTTTTCCACTCTTTTTTTCTTTTCCACGATGTCCATTTTTTTGTAAGCCGCGATTACCCCCAGAATTTTTACCTGTAACGTTTTTTACCCTTTTTGTGAGATGAACTTAAAATGAGCAACAATTGAGTATAATTCAAATGAAGTTTATCTGCATTTAAGAAAACGTACGATTCAATTTCGAAATTCTTAATTGAAGAAAAAAAATATATAAAAAAAAATAATATAATATGATAAAAAAAAAATAAATAATATAATAACAAATAATATAATATAAATGAAAAAATAAAAAAAAAATTAGGAAAAAAATTCGCTTCTGAGTATAATCTTTTACTGTGTTTTTATAAAATATAATGCTTATTACTTTCGTCAATTGTCCATATCCTGGAGGATCGAAATTATATGTTATATAAGGATCGTTTGGGTAAAGTTCAAGTGGGGGGGATGGAGCTCGGTCTGCATGACGGGCAATCTGAAATTTGTAATATTGTATGGCATTTATTAATGAATAATGTAAAAATGTTTATTCACCGTACAAATAGAGTTTTGCAAATATTGTTGAAAATTGAGACGTACTTATTTCTACTATTTGGAATACACGGTTCGCCAGAAGGAAGTTCAAATAAAAATGGTTTGTTGCCTTAAAATTCATATTTATTATCATTTTTAGATGTACTAGTGTCATTATCTGTTTATTACATGAATATAATAGCAAATAAGAAAATAATTATCTATCATTTAAATGACATTAAAATTAATGTTATTCGACATATTTGTAACAATTTAAAATACTTTTAACAGTAGAAAACAAAAAATACGTGACAAAAATGTAAACAGAATGTAGAAAATCGTGACATAATAATTACTGGTTTGACAAATAACGCAAGTTATTGCCCGTGTATTTGGTGTGATGTCACGAAACCCAATTTAAGTTCATGTGGTACTTTGAGAACATTAGCTAGTTGTCTTTCTAATTATAATGATTGGTTGTAATCATGGAAGAGTAAAAAAAAGATTTAAGATTTCAACAATTGTGTCAATCCACCTTTGTTTTGTTCATATGAAGATCAATTAATTTCGGTTGTAATTCCTTCTCCAGAACTGCATCTTTTGTTAGGCTGCGTTAATACGCTCTACAGTAACATGCATAAACTGTATCCTGATATTGTTTTACAATGCTGGAGGATTTAGCAGGTTGCATGGCGTACGTAGATACTTTTCGAAAGTTGAAAACAGTCGTTGACGACTGTTTTTCACTGAAATGACTACCAGATTTCGAACAACATATTGAAAAATTTCAAAAAAGTTATGAACTTTTAGGAATTTCAGTAACACCGAAACTGCATACGATTTTTGATCACGTAGCACAATTTCGTTCAAAACATAGGATGAGCCTAGGATTTTTCGGAGAGCAAGCTACAAAATCTATGCATCATGGCATTAACAAAAGTGGAAAAATTATCAATTATCGAAACTTAACGAAAATTACAAGACGAATTTACTTGGAGCTGTGCGCAGCTATAAGAGTATGCATGTATAGATTCATAGAAGCTTATTTTCAATATAACATCCATTGTATTTGATGAACATCTATTAAATTTTTTTTTGTAATTTCTTTGTACTCTTTATGTATTACATTATGTAAAATATTTGAATGAGAGACCGTTGTTCACTCATTTATTATTATATTTATATAATAAAAAATTCTGATGATCGTAAAAGAATATTTTTTCATTCAAATCCTATTTTTAATAAATTGGCCACGTAAACTGATTTTAAGAACTAGATCAGAATATTCCTAGTACATCTAGAAATCATAATCACTATGAATTTTAAGGCAACAAACCATTTTCATTTAAATTTCCTCCTGGCGAACCGTGAATATTCAATGATTAAAAGGCAACAGCTGTATTTGTTTGTAGAATACATGTTTCAAAGAAAACCATGCCACTTTCAGACGCGTTTTCAATTCTCTTTCAACAAACGATATCATAGTGCTATCAAATAAATTATACTTACTACAGTGAGAAATTTAAGTGTTGAGTCATCTGTCAAAACAGGATTGTATACGCCACTTATAAGTACAAGGCCTTGGACCCAAAAATTCAAAAACATTTTCTTCGCTCTTATAAAATTAAACTGTAAGCTACAACAATACACAGTAATTATTAACAATAACATGTTTTCATAAGTAATGCAAATGCATACTTTTTCAATTTAATTTAATGGAACTAATTGTTATATTTTTAACATTAATACGCAATATAAATATTTATATTGTATTTGCAATATAAATATTGATAATGCGATGAAATTATTCATCTTAATTAAAATTCTCTATATTATATTTGGCAACATTTTTTCAGTTCAGGTGTATAAAGCGTTGAATAATTCCACAAATATATTTTATTATATTGTAGTAATATTGATAAAAATATCTTGACAATTTTAAGATATTTCATTTATTACATATATTTAATTTTTGGCTGCGTCTAGTCGTCCCGAAAATTCTATAACATATTTTGACTTTTCACAGTAATATTTTATGTGGTTTATATTCTGCAATTTATCTTGAGTTGAGATGTCTAAAGCGTAGATGATAAATCCGAAAGTACTTAACATTTTTTTTTAATTTCTTGGGCTCATTTTAATTCCTCCCTAGGGCCACTTGGACAGAAAAGACGCAAAATTTAAAAGTGTAAATACTTACAAACATTAAAAAAATCATTATTTATCATATTTTAATAAAATTTAGTAATATTCATAAAAAAGTGATTGTTTTCAATTATTATTAAGAATTTTGCGAGTTTTTGCACCAAGTTCGACCCTATGACAGAATCTAGTGTAAAAACTTTTAAAATATCTTAAAAATTGACCAAAGTACCATGGAGACTTATCTTTAAAATGAGCCGAAGAAGTAAAAAATGTTATCTTTTTATCAAATTGACCTTCTGCCTTCAACTTGAGCTTATTAAACGCAGAATTTTATCTTCTTTTGTGATATTTTAAGGAAAAAAAATTCATGTTATTATTATGAAAATGAATTTAGATCATTTCCCCCGGTATCGTATTTATTTTACGAAAAAAAATTACTAATGCTCGATACGCTTTTTTATCACGCGAATGTATTAAATTATTTTGTTTTTATATAAACATTTTATTTTTAAAAGGAAGAAAAATGTGAAATTTATGTTCATAATCGAATTTAGCACAAACGGTTAATTTTGGCTAGTTTTATTAAAAATTTGAGATTCTTTTTACATATTGTTCCTGTGATATAACAAATTTTAACTCAAAACTTTACATTTTAGAGGTTTTCCATATTTTTCAAGATGAATACCTCATAGAAAGGAAAGCTGAAAAATCTGGAATTCACAGGCTATTTAAGACAGTTTTTTCTCGAATCATGCTGCAAATTTTAACTTTGGTCCTAGGATTTTTCTTCTAATAAAACCTTTTTGGTTTCAAAATTCAAATACTTAGTTAAAAGTAGAACTACTTTGTTAAAAATTAATTCTTTTGTTGATAATTAATTAATTTTTTTTTTTTAACTGAAAATTTAAATACTCCATGTTTGATTAAAAATTTATCTTCTTTAATTGAAAATTCAACTATTTGGTTGAAAATTTTTGTATTTCGTTGTAACTTTGTCCTTTATGGTTGAATATTAATCTTTTTGGTGACCAATTCACCATTATGGTTGAAAATTCAACTGTTAGGTTAAAATTCCATTAAGATTTAAAAGATTTAGCTGAAAATTCATGTATTTTGTTAAAAATTATTCTTTTTTGGAGACAATTAATCTTTTTGGTTGAAAATTTATTTCGTGGTTCGAAAATTATTTTTTTTATTGAAAATTAATTTTTTCAATTAAAAATTCAACTAAATTTTTTGTCAATTTTTTTTTATAGACATTCAACCTTTTTGATAGAAAATTCATATGTTTGGTTGAAAATTTATTTCATTTGCTCAAAAACTTATTTTTCTTACTGAAAATTAAACTATTGTATTTTTTGTTGAAAATTTATATTTTTCGGTTAAAAATTCATCTATTTTGTTTAAAATTTGTCTTTCTTTGGTACAAAATTAAACTTTTTTGTTAAAAATTCATGTATTTTGTTAAAAATTATTCTTGTTTAGTAAAAAATTAATCTTTTTCATTGAAATTTCATTTCATTGTTTGAAACTTAGTTTTTTTATTGAAAATTAATTTTTTCAACTAAAAATTATCCATTCCATTTTTGTCGATGTTTTTTATAGATGTTCAATCTTTTTGGTTGAAAATTTAACTATTTCGTTGAAAATTTATTTTATTTGTTTAAAAACGTATTTCTCTAACTTAAAATTAAACTATTCAATTTTTTGTTGAAAATTTATCTTTTTCAGTTGAAAATTAATCTATTTTGATTTTTGTTGAAAAATTGTATTTTTTTTGGCAGAAAATTTATCTTCTGGGTTAAAAATTCAACAATTTGGCTACAAATTAATTTTTTTGTTTGAAGATGTATAATTTTAGTTAAAAGTTCAGTTCTTTGCTTTAAAATGTAACAAATTGAATTGAAAATTCTTCTTCTTTTTTGTTAAAATTTTTTCCACTAAAAATGTATCTACTCCATTTTTGCTGTAATTGATATTTTTCAATTGAAAATTCTCTTATTATTCTTGTGTTGTATTCAACTTTGAGAATTCGTATTTTTGGATTAATTTAACAGTTTGGTACTGATGAAAATTGAAATTTTTTTTGGTGGAAATGTCAGCTATTTCACTTTTTGTTGAGAATTATTTTTTTTATCGAGGATTTATCAGTTTGGTTAAAAATTAAAGTATTTTGTTGAAAATTCCCTTTTTCTTGGTTGAAAATTAATTATTTTAACTAAAAATGTAATAATAAAATTTTGCATTATTAAATATTAATTTTTTGTCAGTTCTATTATGCACACAGATGTGACATTCTTCGTCACTGTTATTGAGGAAAAGCGATAACAATGCATTCGAGATTTTCGTGACACACTTATTTTTTAGAGAAAGATTCAACGAGATTTCCAATTACTGAAGGCTTCACAGATTTAAAATGATTTTAAAAGATTTTAAGAATTTGAAGAAATTTTTTTAGTGCATTTTCAGAGAGAATCTTAATTTTTTCAAGGTATTTCACAAGACTTTATGGGACTTTAAGCAGTTTAATTAGATTTACAGAGATTTTACTAGATTTCAAAGGATTTCAATTGTCGGATTTTTGAGGATTGTAAGGAATCAAGAATAATTTTCGCGGATTTCAAGGGATTTAAAAAGATTTTAAGAGATTTAAAAATATTCCAAATTATGTCACGGGATTTCAAAGGATTGTCAAGGAATTTATATGATAGCTGAGTATTTTCACGAATTTTATTTTTAATGATTTCTGAATATTATAAAGGATTCTGAGGATTTCAAGCAATTTCGATGACTTAAAAGATTTCAATCGATTTTAATATACTGTAAGAGATTTCAAGAGATTGGAAAAGATTCCCACGGATTTTGAAGATTTTACTAAATTTCAAAAGGATTTCAAAGATCTCAAATTATTTTACGAAATTTCAAGATTTATAACCGATTTTTAGAGATTTTGAAGGACGTACATGTATTTTAAAAAATTATAAGGGAAGTTGAAAATTTCAAGCCATTTCAAGGATTTTCACCGTTTTTAAGGAGTTTTAAGGGATTTCCAGGAATTTCCATATGACTTAAAAAATGTAAAGTTATTTATTAAATTATTGAAAAAAATTGTCCGGATTTTAAATAATTGCATAGATTTTCAGATATTTGTCAATATTTCATGAAAGGTGTACACCAGATTTCACGAATGGTTTAACTCCTCAGCATGGTAAAAAAGAAATTAAACAAATAATGATATAATGTGTACGATACTATAAAAAGTAATTTCATCAGCCAAAACAGTTGTTAATTATCATATTTTTCGAAAAATAATTAGAAAGAGGAAACTTACGTTAGAAATAATTTAGGTTTCCCCTCCCCCACAATTCTTCCAAACAATTTTAACACTTGGGTCAATTAAATCCAACTTATTTAAAAAAAAACAGGAAAGATGCCACTGAATGAATAATAATCCTATTCTTAAAATCACGCACTGGTAACTTTTTACTTATCTGACTTTTCAGCCACGTTTCTGTGCATTTGTGCTCACAGGTTTCAATTGTCAGTTTTCTTAGCTTACCTGTTATCTTATCTTATATCAACTAACGTTGTTAGAAAGTTCTTGAAAATTCAACACTTCCCGTACATAAGTTTTGAGAGGGATCTGGTAGGGCTCTGACGAGTTTTCCCTATTCCTAATCGGGATATAGTGGGGAAAACTAGTGGGGACCCTGTCGGTAACGTAACGCTGCGGCCACGAGGGCCCGACTAGACTTTTTAGTAGTGTTCTAGTAGGGGTCATCTTGCCACAATCCTACCAAAAAGAAGTGACCCTGCGAGGTTCTTATGGGGGTATTTGTTCACTTGAACTAGGTTTGATTGACATATTATTAGAAATTGTCTACTAATATGTAAATCTGATCCAGTATAAGTAGGTCTCCAAGCAATTCCAAATAATATGCAGTAAGGCGAATGCCCTGTAAATCATTGTCAAAATTTGCACAATATGTCCGAATCTTTAACATTTGAATATTGTTTAAAACAGCCACATTGTTTAAACTTGCACACTTAAGCACGTAAAATTTTTGAAAAAACTTTCAGTAATATAATTTACTTTGTCGGTGGAATGACAGTTTTTGATCTACTAGTCTTGTTAAAATGTTTATTAAAAACAAGCTTTTGCTCAACGATGTTGAGCCTCATCAGGAATACATTTTTTCGGAAAGATACATTGTGACCTAAAAGAAAAGAATTCTACTTAGAGATATGTTTGTTGAACAGGAGGAGATATAAATGGTTTATAATTTATTATTAATTTACTTACGAGAAGTTGAACATTTGGTTTTTGTTATTGGAGTTTAACTTTGAAAAGTTTCAGTTTGAAAAGATACAGAAGTAATATTGAGAGGATGTTAAATTCAAAATTTTGTATGTATATTGATTTTTGTAAAATTGAGTAAGTTTTTTATAAGGTGAAAAAACACATACACTGCTGGACACGCAGTGCATTTTTGTCTTAAATAAATAAACTTTTTTGGGCAGAACCAGCCCTATCCGACCGACCCGAATTTTGCATAGGAGCTCTGGCTAAACTTTGATGCCAGCCGTGAACTAATCCGCTGGCGGCGCTGCTGCGCTTCTTGCTGACAAATGCATTAGTTATAAGGGCAAAATAATTAAATAATTAATAAAAGAATATTTTCTGAACAAGAAAGGGCCTGAAAATTTTTATAATTCATTCGCAGATATATAAAAATTATTTGAAATATGGAAAATCTGTTCAAACTTTCCAAGATATGGAAAAATAATGCATAAACAAGTATACGTGTTCTAAAAGAAATTTGGAATAAGTGTTTAAAATCCTTGATAACAAATTTATCTGTAACATTAAAAAAAAATATATATATATATATATAGTTATATAATATATAGTTTTTAAAAATATAAGGATTGAAAAAAGAAATATATTTGTTATATTATAAACAAATATATATATATATATATATATATATATATATATATATATATAAATAGTGTATTAATTGTAGTGTAATCGATTCCAGAAATAAATATAAAAATGTAAAATAAATTTAAAGTGTAGTAGTAATAATAAATAAAAAATAGGATCCATAAACAAAGAATAGTTAAAAATGAAAGTGTGATACGGAATTAAAAAGTTCGACTTGAATCCAATTTTCTTCAATACTGGCACAATTACGGATTTTAAAGGAACTTATGAATTCCTTTGAAAAGTTCAACGATAGGTGCTTATTATGTAATAAAAATTCAATGTAAAACCAAATGACCCAATTATGAATTTGAGTTTTCTGAAGGCATCTCAGTTAATTTTGAGGTAATTGATTAAAGAAATACCTGATGACAGTCGTCTTGTTTGTACAAATAATGAGAAATATAGTCTTAATATTACCCTTCATGAAAAATATTATAGGAAAATCATTATAGGCCTAGCTATCATTTTCCTATAATTTTTTCGCTTTTATAGGAAAAATTATTGGAAAATAATGATGGAAATTATTAATATTAAAATATTGAAATACTTAGTGCAACAAGTAGAGAAAAGTATAAATTAATCATTTATTTTGAAATATACTCATACAAAAGTAAATAAAAATTTACATTTTTGAAACAAGCTTCGTTTAGATAGTGGGTATAATGAAACCTAAAAGCTATGAGTATCTTATACTTTTTGGAATATTTGTTTCAATATTATTCATTTCTATAACTATTTTTCCATAATTATGTTCCGGTGATTTTCCCTATGATCGCGAAAAAATGATAGGAAATTCATTATAGGAAAATTATTATGAGCCTATACTGATTTTCCTATAATAATTTTTCGCAAGGGATACAAAAAAAAGTTTAAAAAAAGTCCATAACTAAATTTATTTTCATTAAAAAATTTTTATCATACTAGCCCGTTATCACACTTACCCGTATAGGCACAAATAAAAAAGGATTGAAAGAATAAAAAATATGTTTTTTCCTAAATTAGAAATATGTACATTAGGGTGGCCCTTATTTTTCACTTTTCGAATTTCTCTGCTCTCACCCCCCAGTTTTGTACGAATGCCCAGAAAAAAATCTCCAAATTTGAGCAAGATCGGTTAATATTTAGAGGTGGCGCAAAGACCATGAAGTTTCCCATTGATTCAACATGGGAAAAATTCACCTTTTTGTAAATCTAATATTTAAATGCGATAATATATTACAAATAATTCCGTATTTCAGTATATTGTTCATAATTCGTCAGAGAATAAAAATCAATCATAAATTTTGAGGTTGAATAATTTTAAGCCACTCTTATGGGTCCCCAAAGAAAACCCCATAAGTGACAAATTTGAAATTTACGTAATATTGCGGTTTATTGACGCTTTTTAAAAGTTAAAAAAAAAATAATAATCATTAATAGCTAATTCAAGAATACCCAGTCATTTGTTAACTAATATTCAATTGTTCAAACAATATTAATTTGTTTAATTTTTTTTTTCCTGTTAACTCGCGAAATGAACATATTTTCTAGACTTTATGAGATATTTAATCAATGATAACGAAAAAATAATTTGTTTAAATGATTGTACAATTATTTAAATAATACGTATTTGTTCAAGTATATATTTTACCTTAAAAAAAGGAAAAAACATTTTATCTCACTAAATTTTCGACAAATTTTAATAATTTTAAGTACTGCTTTGTTTATTATGAATACTCGTAGATGTTTAAACAAATTTATATTTTTTAAACAAGTTTTATTTGTTTAAACATCTACGCGTATTCATAATAAGCAAATTAGTGCCCAAAAATATTAAAATTTGTCGAAAATTTAGTGAGGCAAAATGTTTCTGCTGCTTTTTTTTAGGTAAAATATACACTTGAAAAAATACGTATTATTTAAACAATTGTAAAATTATTTGAACAAATTATTTAATTGTTATCATTGATTAAATAACTCATAAAGTCTGGACAATACGTTCATTTCGCGAGTTTTTAATTTTTAACTGAACTGAAAGAAACCAAATATTTAAACAAATTAAAACTGTTTAAACAATTGAATATTAGGTAATAAATGACTGGGTATTCTTAAATTGCCGATTAATGATTATTTATTTATTTTTTTACTTTTAAAAAGCGTCGATAAACCGCAATATCACGTATGGGAAACTTCATGATCTTTGCGCCACCCCGAAATATTATCCGATTTTGCTCCAATTTGGAGATTTTTTTTCAACATTCGAACAAAAGTGGGGGGTGAGAGTAGAGAAATTAAAAAAAATCCACCAAGTACAAATAAGAACCACCCTAATGGTTACATGACATGTTGCAAAAAATACTACGCAAAAATAGTGATTATTATTTTATGTTTTTTGGAATTAAAGTTTCACATCGATTTTTAACTATACCACAAATTTTTTAAGTATAACATTAACAATTTTAATCCGCATTATAAATATTTACTTTTCGAGTTTAAACTTAAAATAGCAAATGCAGCGTGACAAGACAAAAACCCTGTGAATTTCAAATATTAAAAAAAAACATGGTGTTAATATTATTTAGCAATTTTTCATTTGAAATATTTAGTTTAAGACAGTTGCCTGACAATACCTTTTTCGTACTTTTTCATTTTTAATTTTTAAACGAAGTCTAAAACTTTGAAACTTTACTTAATTGTGCTTTGATATAAGCACTTCACTGAAATAATTGTAGGAAAAAGATATTATTCGAAGGTAAAGTGGAAAAAGGGTAGGATTTAAGGTGGTCAAATTTTTGGCAATCACCCTTAGAGACTTCGAATTCACAGCTTTTTTTACTTTTATCATCCATTAATTTTCTTACATGCGTAGTTGATAAATGTTGTACAATATTATGCGTTTTTATAGCTTTATATTATTTTAATTTATTTTAAAAGTCATAAGAAAATATAACTAATTTAAAGAATTTTTAGAGCACGTTATATATATATATATATATGTATATGTATGTATATTTATACCATTTATACAATAAATTATCAGCTAATTAATATTGATGTGATAATAATATAATTAATAATAATAATGATATTAATGAACTTGAGCTCTCAATTTCATATTTTCATACTCTTTTGAATTAGCGTTAATTAAATATATATATATATATATATATATATATATATTTAAGGCGTTTTGAAAATTTGTTTGCGAAAAATATTATATTATATACCATTGAGCCATGCTCCAGATAATGTGACACATATCTTGGATATAATTTTCTAATGTAACAATCACCTGTGGGCCTTTAGTCCACTTTTTAATGTAACAATTTTCGCTGAATTGCCGTTTGCCATTTTCCGAGCAAATTTTTATCTTTGGGAGCAGAAAAAAGGTGAGATTTCTCCAAAGAGGATTCGTAGCCCGAATTGCATTTCGAGACAACGCATCTATTACCTCTATGTCCGGCCCTATTATTGCAAAAAAGCCTTTTTTACAATAATTAATTTCTTTTACGCGCCCTATAAATCACTGAAACATATTTTTTCCATTAATACTTCATTTTTTATTTAAATATGTCATATAGCCTAATGTATCTGCCAGCAAGAAGCGCAGCAGCGCCGCCAGCGGATTAGTTCACGGCTGACATCAAACCTTAGCCAGCGCTTTTGCACGCGGTCGGATAGGACTGGGCAGCACTCCTTATATCTTTGTCCTTATCACCATGGTTGCATGTCCAGGAGTGAAGTTATGCTTATCGTTACATGCAGCCCTATTCGACTAAAAAAAAATGGCGGTTCCTTAGTGATTATAGTTTGTATGTTCAAGATTTCCTCACCAGAGCGGCGCTGCACGCGGCACGCTTTAAAAATGCATTATACTAATAGACAAATATTTAAAAATTAAAAATAATCAAGTTTTTGAACAATATGAGGCGAAATAAATTTTCTAAAATGATTCTAGAACATAAAATACACCTTTTCCATTAATCAATTAATATAAAATAGAAAAAGAACACATGAAATTGCGTAAAATGTATACAGTGGATATGCAGTAAGAATTTCTTGATACACTGAACAAAATATTTTTTATATTATCCCCATAAAACTAAAAATATCTAAAAAAAGAAAAAAAAGCTCAAGCTTCTAAACAGAAATATTTTCCATTATATTTTTTTCAGCTTCATACGAATGAAATAAAAAAAATTGTTAAGCCCTGTGTTCGCCATAAAAACGCATATAAAGGGAGATTTATATATACTTTATTAAAAATTTGAAAATATAACAAAACATATTCATTATTAATTTAACCTGTATTAATTTGAATTCCAGTGCCATGTATTAATTTGAAGTCTAGTTAAGTGTCGCAAAGCTTGGCTGCTTTTTTCTTCAAGCCGCTAATTTTTTTAATTTCAGCCATTTCCTGTCTTACAAATTGTCTCATCCTTATTTGTAAATAAAATTGAAGTATATATGCTAATTCCTCCACAGCTTCATTTGCATGTTCTTTGTATTGAAAATTAAATTTGGTTTTGGATGAAATTAAATCGTTTAGAATTAGGTCCAAAGAATTGCTGGATCGGCAATACACATTCATTGTAACCAGTAATATTCTATCTTATAATTTAAATTTTTTTATTAAATATGAATGTTAAAAACCACATCAAAATTAACAAACATTCCAATTGTAATAAAATATGATATACATTTTCTGATATAAAATTTAAGAAACGAAATATCTATGCAACAATTCATCGTTACCTTTTTGAAGCTGAACAAGTCCATGTCAAATCATCTGAAGAATTTCAGCTATTGTTAGTCATTTTTATAAAAATTCTAGAATCCGTTCTCTTAGGTGTTGAAACAAAAACCCCAATACTTTTTTTTTAAATAAAAAAGCTTAGGAGATATTCAGAATTGAAAATTTTGGTCCTTTTTTTCTTAAACTTTCATATCTTTGGTGATTTTAGTGATATTAAGGTCTATTTTTTCATAAATTATTCGTAATTTCATTTTTTATATATAGATAGCTTACAATGTCCTTTTGGCAACGAAGTAATAGTCTATTCACTATTCGTTCGTGGTTTTGGCGTACGTTTTCAATTATTTCTCGAAAACTAAGGAAGTGCCGATTTTGATATTTACAGGACTTGTAGAGGACATTGGAAGCCATCTACATAAAAAAATGAAGGGAATAAAAAGTGTTTATTTTTTCCGAAATTCAGATTCAAAATTAGTTCTTGAAAAATCAAAGAAGTTTTTGAATTCTTTTTTTTCCAAAAATATATTTTCAAAACTGCGTCCTATTACGTGTAATTTACAAAAAATAGACCTTAATATCGCTAAAATCACCAATGCTATAAAAAGTTAAGAAAAACAGGACCAAAATTTTCAATTTTGAATATCTTTTAAGTTTTTTGATGTTTTCAAAAATTATTTTGTGATTTTTTCTTTCAACACATGAGGGAACAAACTCTAAAATTTTCATCAAAATTACTAACAATAGCTGAAATTCTTCGGATGATTTGACATGGAATTGCTCAGCTGATTTTTCTATACATGATATTCATATAATTAGAATATTAATGTTCGGAAAAGATGAAATAAAAACTTTAGATTACAAAACTGCTCTATTAAAAACATAATTCTTTTTTTAATTTAGGTTTGATTGACCCACCTTCTGATAAATTCCAGATAATTTTAGCACATGTTAAATCTTATAATATAAATTTAACTGAAGGTTATCAAAAGATGGATCAACCTGCCATCAAACAGTAAAAATGAAGCTCTCAAATTTCACAAGGCTTTGTACGACAAAATCCTACAGTGCAAAAGATGAAAGATACTTCAAAATAAACAGAATTTTAGGAATTGAGCTTTAACTGTAAATGAAATTCATTCATTTTGTTTCATAATGCAGAATTTCATTTTTGATAAAGAATTTGAAGGATTCCATTTAATACTTTTCCTTTATTTTTGTTAAAATTAAATATTTTATGAATTATAAATAAAACAAGTTTTCATTACATACTACCTACTTTTTGAACTATTTCTTTCTAACTAAAACCAACGTGTCGGATTTTAGGGAATTTTTTAAGGAGGGAAAAAGCTACCGAATATACAAATTAAAAAAAAAACAAACGCTTCGTCTTTATTTCGTACGTCGTTTTTTAAAATAAAATCTTTTCTTAATATCGCTTTTTGCTATTTTTCGGCGTTTTCTTTTCCCGAAGGAACCGAAAAAAGTGAATTTTTTCATTTTCGTGTACAGGTTGTGAACTATAACCTGACTTACAGTTCAGCACAATACACGAGTGTCCATTGAGTTTGCACTTTGACATTGACATTATGGTCAATATCAAATATAGGAATCTCACCAAATCACTTAAACGCACCATATTTACTCATTATAATAAATTATTCAATACATCTTTTTAGAAAATCACCGTTTAGCACAATGGGCACAATGCTTTTGTAGAGCGTGGCGCGTGCAACGCGCTCTGATTAGAAAATTTCGCACATAGAAACTATAATCACTAAGGGAAGCATGTTACGCCGTTGCAGAGACGGGGAGTAGGATAAGGCTGGTTACATGACAATTTTGAAAAAAAGTCGATCACTAGAGCCACCTATCTTGTGTTTGTAAAATTAGATAGTGGAGGGAAACATTTGAAATATTATATAATGAAGAAACTTAAAGGTTTCTAGTAATTATTATTAAATTCTGTTTGTTTACAGAATTACTATGTTTTATAATTTGGAACATTTCTTTGAAATTACGTTTTTTGAATTTATTTTCTGTACCTAATATTTTGGCATTAGAAAAGTCAAATTTGTGATCTAGAGTGTGTGAGTGAGGCACTAAGGCAGTACCTCTAGAATCTCTTTTGCAATCATTCTTGTGTTCTATGAGTCTATCTTTAAAGTGTCGTTCTGTCTGACCAACATAGACACGACCGCATTCACATGGGATGATATAGATGATGTGGGTTTTTAGTTCTGTTGGAGTTTTACCTTTATTTTTTGTGAAACATTGAAAATAATATTTTTCATATTTAAAGGTTATTAAAATATTGAATTCTAAAAAAGTTCTTTTGTACATTTTATTTAAATATATAGATGGTTCACATGGGTAAAATATAGCTACATGGGACTAGACGACTAGACTACTATACTAATATGTTGTGGGGTGGCTAAATCTGAATCCAAAGCCCGCTTGACCCCAGGGTGCCAAGGTCAAGGTCAGATCAAGGTCATATCAAAGTTAGATCGGAAGAAAAAGATGTTACCGATCCAAAATTTGACTTCTACATGTTTTTGGGTGAGTGCATTCGAATCTGAAGTCCGCTTAACACAACAAATCAGGACTAAAATCCCAAGTGCACAATAACCGTCAAGCGCTATCCCCACGACAGTTTATTTAAGACAGTCAGAAATTAGTACATATTTTTGGTTACAAATTACCTTGTCTCCACAGAAAAAACTAAGAATAAAATTTGTTGCAGGCAATTTTTTAGAGCGATAAAGTTTTGTTCAGCCAACTTCGCGTCTTTCAAAATACATGTGTTTGTCATGGAAAAAGAAAAAAAAGTTTAACCGATATTTGTGTAAAGTTTATCCTCTGAAGTTAATTTTTGTTGCAAAGAATCTTTCGTCGGAAATCGATGTAAAGTTTATCTTCTGTTTTTTATGTGTCAAGTTCGCACCGCTTACTTCAGGAAACTTATATCGCGTAGGGCACCTCCACGTGGTGACGGCGGAAAACGGATTTTTTTTTTGCTTTTTATTTTTCGTCTAAGCCCTGGGGTGAAGGCATAATACCGTCATGGCCGACACGAGAGACAGTACGATGCAGGGTTTCGGATGCCCAGTATCGGCGGTTGGTCAGGGTGAGAAAACGGGCCCGCAATCGCCGTCATCCAGCTACCGCCACCCTTTATTGGTTGGCGATTCAACTGATGAAGAATAGAAAGCTACAACAAGTAATCATGTTTTTACCAGCCATGACTGCAACAGCGATAAAAATGTTTTTTGCTACGTTTGTGGGAAATATGAAGTCATCACTTGCCGTAGGTCAATGAATGAGCAATGGAGAAACATATATCGTCAATGTTATAAAAAAGAATTTTCCCTTCAAAATGAAACATTTGCTCCAGATAGCATTTGCAGTGCTTGTTACAATATGCTTTTAGGTTGGAATAAAATGAAAAACAATAAAATGTTAAAATACTCCTCACCGGTAATGTGGTCAATACCTCACTGTCATAACTGCAAAATCTAATGTAGAGTCTGCTATCGAAAATATGGATTCGAGCTCAATCATAAATGAAGCTTCAACAAATAAAGAGACAGATAGAGAGGTGATGTTAGACAGTGAAGAAGAATCTGACGACTGCTCATACGAAGATGATGAAAATGAAGAATATGTGCCAAAATTGCGGAGAAAGCAAAAAAATGAATCTTTAAGACTATTCAACCAAGATAGTTTAAACGATTTTATCAGGAGCATGGGTCTTCCTAAAGATGCTTCTGAATATATGGCAGCTGAGTTGAAGAGCCGTGGAATGGTAGAAAAGGGGACGAAGTCATCTTTCTACAGGAATCGAGAAAAGAAGTTCCGTCAGTACTTCAATAAAGATGAAGAAGGTATGTTGGTATATTGCAGGGATGTTAACGGTTTAATGAATGCACTAAAAAAGGATGTTTACGTTCCAGAAGAGTGGAGATTGTTTATAGACTCGTCAAAACAAAGTCTTAAGGCAGTGCTGCTTAACAATGGAAATGAGTACGCAAGTCTACCAATAGCGCATTCAACACAATTAACAGAAAGTTACGAAAACGTCCAATATGTATTGGAGAAAATTAAATATGGCAAACATAAGTGGCAAGTTTGTGGTGATTTGAAAATCATAACCATTCTCCTTGGTCAACAATCAGGATATACAAAGTATCCCTGCTTTTTGTGTTTGTGGGATAGCAGGGATCGCACGAAACATTACAAGAAGAAGGTTTGGCCAACAAGAGAACAACTTGAACCTGGAAATCACAATGTACTTCAACAACCTTTAATTGATCCATAAAAAGTATTGCTCCCGCCTCTACACATAAAACTTGGACTTATGAAACAATTCGTTAAAGTTTTGAGTAAAGCATGTTTTCATGTTTCATGTTTTCAAAACATGTTTTCAGTACTTGACAAATCAATTTCCTAGATTAAGTGATGCTAAACTGAAAGAAGGAGTATTTGATGGACCTCAGATCCGTAAAATGTTTTACAACGAAAATTTCATCAACACAATGACAGACTTAGAAAAAGCTGCTTGGCTCAGCTTTCGATATGTTGCTCAAAACTTCTTAGGAAATCACAGAAGTAATGACTACAAAGCAATCGCAGCAAATATGGTGAGGAGCTATCAACGCTCGGGATGTTTGATGAATCTCAAACTCCATTTCATGGACTCTCATATTTGCTATTTTCCTGAGAACTTAGGCGATTACAGCGAAGAGCAAGGGGAGCGTTTCCATCAAGATCTAAAAGACGCTGAGCTTCGATGGCAAGGCAAATGTAACGTCAATATGTTGGCTGACTACTGATGGCTGCTAAAGAGAGATTAAGTACCTGGCGATGAAGATGGTGATAGTTCGAAGAGAACTAGAAATCCACTGCCTAGATCCTTTGACAATAAAAGAGAACGTTACAGGCGAAAGAAAGGTTAAACGCTATTCCAAAATACCATACCGTAACTCTCGTTTAGTCCTGATTTGTTGGGTTAAATTTTGGAACAGTTACACCTTTTTCTCTCGATATGACCTTGATCTGACCTTAACCTTGGCACCCTGGGGTCAAGCGGGCCTCGGATTCATATTCAGCGACCTCCACAACATATGAGTATAGTAGTCTAGTCCCATGTAGCTATATTTTACCCATATGAACCATCTATATATTCAAATAAAATGACCTTAAAATGACTTGAGAGGTCGTCATAGAAAAATACAAACATACATATATGTATGTTTGTATTTTTAGATATATCTGGACGTGAAATCTTCCGTTCTTTCAGAATCTGCAGTGAGGAATTTGTTTTTAAAAAAATGAACGAAATTTACCTTGAAATGACCTTGACCTTGACTCGATAAGTTCAAATGGACCCCGGATTCGGATTCAGCGACCCAAAAAACCTAAATTATAGTAGCTACCCTCACTCAAATGATTTTTCTGTCGATTTGACCTTCAAATTCCCTTGACCCAGATGTGCTTGGGTCAAACGGATCAGAAAAGTGTTTTTTTTTTTGTGTGCCGGTGTTATTTTTAATTGTATTTTAACGATATTTAAGTTTTTTGTTTCAAATTTACTATGAGAAAGTGTGACGGTTCTGTGAACTAGACTGTTAATGAATGTTGTCTTTGATTGCTACGTTTGACTCAAAATTGACGTATCTCCCTGACCATGTTTCTTCGCGGTACCAGTTAGTTGTAATGTTATTGTTAACTTTGTGCAAATTGATGTCTAAGAAATTGATTCAACTATATTTTTCTACTTCAATAGTGAATTGTAATCTAGGATGATTAGAATTGAATAAATGGAGTAAAGTGTCGATTTTATCTTCAGGGACACATGTCAAGATATCATCAACGTACCTGTAGTAGAAAATCAATTAAAAGGGTAGTTTAAAAAAAATATATTTTTCGAGTCCTATTACCAGATCAGAAATTATTCTTTAGGAATATTAGTGAATACTGACTGGACATCTAGAGAGACTATTTTATGATTTATAGGAACTTGAATATTTTTAATTTTTGTGATGAGGTCCCAGCTGTTTTTAATGTAAGATGTAGTTTTTCCAATGATTTGTTGGATTGGTTTACCAACATATTTGGAAAGGGTATAAAGAGGTGATCCAATAAAGGAAGTGACAGGTCTGAGGGGAATTGTTTCTTATCGATTTTTGGTAGTCCGTAAAATTTCAGAGCAATACCATTGTAACTTTTGAGAAATTTGGCTATGTCAGTATTTATAAAATCTAATTGTGAAATATTATTAATTATTTTATCAAGTTCAGTTTGTATTTTATTTTTTGGATCTTTATTTAATTTGACGTACAAATTTTAATCTAGTAGGAGGGTTTCACATTTTTCTATATAATCAGTTTGTTTTAAAACAACCGATGTATTACCTTTGTCGGACTTCGAACAAAAATGTCAGTGTTTTGTTTTAGAAATTCTTTTGTTTTAATCCCGAGTATTTCGAATTCTGATTTTATAAAGTTATTGTAATTTTTTTGGAGATATTTTTGTAAGTTTTTCAGTAATATACTTTTGCACTATATTTTCTAGAGAATCATTGACGATTAGAGGTTAGGATTATAGCATTCCACTACACAATTTCACTATTTTTCGACGTTCAAAAATGTGATGCCTTCACTTCTACAAACTCATAATATATTTTTATATTCGCGATATGCATCCACACTCAAAACTTTAATGAATATTTAGTCAAATGTTAAAGATTTTGATCTCTTATGGACATGTGACCATGTGGCAGGCTGGCAGGAATGTTCTGTCATGGCGTCAGACAATGTGCGTTGCCTGTGGCGCGCAGCATGCAGGCGGCAATTCAAAATACGCGTGTATATAGTTCAATTTTGAATTTGTTATTTTCTATCATTGTGGACTCCCTGTAACTTTTTCAAAATATGTCCAAACAAAATTTGCTGATAGAACTGAGAACTTTGTTTGGGCTTGGATGGCTGAGCAGCGTCAATCATGGGCTAGACCAGACGATAGACAAAAGAATTTCTTCTAATTTAAAAATTGGTAATCATAACAGAAAATAATGTATATAATATTCGATTTAGAAGAAAATTGGTAAGGATATATTTAATGCTGCATTACCTCACAAAACCTTTATATGTCCCACGAAGAAATTTGCCTAGATTAGGTCCCCTTAATTCGCCACTCTAAATACAAGCATTTATAATTAATTTGGTAAGTTTAAATACGGAAATAATAAAAAAAATTTTTTGTGAAATATAATTCTTATTACTTTCGTTATTTGTCCATATCCTCCAAGATCGAAAGTATAGTTTTTATATGGATCGTTCGGGGAAATCTGAAATTTGTAATATTTTTGTGGCATGAGTTAATAAAAATTGTAAAAACGTATCGTCTATCTAGTTGCATAAGGTTGTAATCCACAAGGATAATAATTTTACTCTAGAAAAAAAATCATAATTAGAACTAGGTTTTTACAAGATTGTTTTTCCCGACGAAAATAGTGACTTTTGAGTGAATAGATTTTTTCTAATTGCATAATAACATAAGATTCATGTCAGTTAGGGATTACAAAATTTACATTTACTTTTACTTTTTTATTATTATTATTATCACTCATTACTTACATTTACAGAATTTGTAAATAAATGTGTCGAAACAATGTTCAAAATTGCATTCCCGGGCGGAGAAACTATACTAAATATTTTTTACATACTAGTAAAAAAATTATACATAATTTATTTCACTATGTTTAATTTTTCCATAGTTTCACCATTTTCAATATTTAATTATTAAAGAGAAAGTAGTTGTATTTTTTCTTCAATCTATATTTCAAACAAAGTGATGTGTAACCGTAGAGAAGTTTTTTTTTTCAAACAAAAATGTCAAAGAAAATATACTCACAGCACTGCCCAACTTAATTGTTGAATTGCCGGTCAAAACAGGATTGTATACGACACTTATAAATATAAGGCCAGGGACCAAAAAATTTGATAGCATTTTATTCGCTTTTACAAATTTGAGCTGATATCTGTGAAAATGCACAATAATTAATAAGAATGAAATGTTATTATTAGTAATAAATTTTCAAACAAATAGTTTTTCGTCCCTTCATTGTAAATTTTTCCCGAATCTTTTGAGACCATCTTAAAACAAACTTAAAGATTTCTTTATTTGTTATTAAAAATAAGTTTCCTGTGAGGAAATAATTAACGAATATCCCAGCACGAAGAAATTGCATACAAGAAGTCTTTGGGACATTGGAGGTTTTTAGAGAGTCTCTAATTTTTTTGAAATTGGGATCAAAATGATCAGTAGACATCACCTTAAACTCTATCAAAATGTCCGTCTGTTCCAGAAATACCTAAAAATCGTGGAAAAATGTACGAACAAATTTTCTCCATGTATTCACATATGAATATATTATTTCGAAGTAATTTAAAGTGTGAACCATATTTTTTTTCTTCTTTGTTATGTGGAACAATTGATATACCTTATCATAAAGATTTTAATCAAATTTGTTGTGAAAAGAAGGAACGACTAAAATGAGAATTTAGATAAATTTATAATAGAAAATTGAATTTATCAAATGACAGAGAATTTGTTAACAAACCGTACTTTTCGAAAAATAGTTTTAAATTTTGAGTTTCTCTTATACCGAAATAACACTCTAAATTTAAGTCAGTCAAAATTGACTGATTAGAGTTAATTTTATCTGATTAAAATAATGCGGATTCGACGACTGGCAAATCAGTCAAAAGTGACTTTTCATATCAGTCAGTTTGACTCACTGATTAAATCAGTCATTTTAATTGAACCAATCTCTTGGAATTTGCAACTAGAAAGATCAGTTTTCAACCATAAATGGTATATTAAAATTTTTAATTAAGGAAATAAATTTAAAATGGACAACGAATTTCTAGCAAAATTTTTCAATCTTCAATCGAGAAGATGAATTTTCTACCAAAAAAGACGAATTTTCCACAAAATA
>CAKNYM010047523.1:36656-65836 GCA_932195095.1 Andricus curvator | reverse complement strand
AACACCCAATATCCAAAAAAAAAAAACAAATTTTAACCAAAAAATTTAAATTTTAACAAAAAAAAAAGATTAATTAAAAAAAAAAGAATTTTTGAACAAAATACTTGAATTTTCAACTAAGTAGATCAATTTTCAACCATTAATGGTATAGTTGAATCTTTAATTTGAAAAATTAATTTTCAAGAAAAAAAAAACGAATTTTTAACAAAGTAGATCAAACTTCAACCAAGTAGATGAATTTTCAACCGAGAACTTTTTACAAAAAAACACGAATTTTCAACAAAATACAAAAAGTTTTAAACAAAAAGTTTAATTTTCAACTAAAAAGAAAGATTATTTTTTAACAAAAAAAAACGAATTTTTAAACAAAATATTTAAATTTTCAACTAAAAACGATCAATTTTCAACCGAAAAATGGCGTAGTTAAAGTTTTAATTGAGCAAATTACTTTGAAAAAAAACGAATTGTTAACAAAATAGGTCAATCTTTAACCAAATAGGGCAATCTTTAACCAAGTAGTTGAATTTTCAACCAAAAAAGATACATTTTCAACAAAGTATGTACACGAATTTTTAACCAAATAATATAAATTTTCAACTAAAAATAAAAGACTTGAAATTTCCGTTAAAAAAAATATTTAACAAAAAAAACTCATATTTTGAACAAAATAGTGACATTTTGAATCAAAGAAATGAATTTTAAACAGAGAATATTAATTTTCTACCAAAAAAGACAATTTTTCAACAAAATATAAGAATTTTCAACTAAAAATTCTGTATTTAAATTTTCAATTATTAAAATTAATTTTCAGCAAAACGGAACGAATTTTTAACAAAATAGTTTAATAAAGTAGTTGCATTTTCAACCAAAAAGTTGAATTTTCAACGAAAAAAAAAATGAATTTTCAACAAAATAGTTAAATTTGCAGCCAAAGAGATGAATTTTCAACTAAAATGATGAGTTTTCGTAAAAAAAAAAATTCCAACAAAATAATTAAATTTTCAGCCAGAGTTAATTTTTCATCTGAATTGATGAATCTTCAACAAAAAAAAGAAATGTTCAACTCAAATTTAGCAAATAGCAGAATTTTTAACTGAAAAAAAATAATTTTCAATTTTTTACAAAATTGTTCAATTTTTAACCAAGTAGTTGATTCTTCAACTAGAAAATATATGTTCTGCACAAAAAATGTAGTAGTTGATATTTAAACCAAAAAAGAGTTTAATTTTAAATCAAGAACAGTTGAATTTAACCAAGAAGATGAAAAATGTTGAACCTAGACAATTTATTTTGTACAAATAAAGACGAATTCATCTAATCATTTTTAATCATATAACCAATAACTTTCACACATTAAACTTTTAATGTGTTAACCAGTCAATTATGGTACCGATGAAATCCACGGCCTTCATTAACATATAGGTATTCAGTAAATTCACATTTTATTGACCAAAAATCAGTTATTTCAAGTGACTGATTAAGTCAGCAATATTGACTGATTCATCTATTAAAACGACTGTTTTGTCAGTAGAAATGTCTGATCTTTCATTCAAAATATGCCTGATTAATCTAATCAGTCAAATTTTGACTGATTTAAATTTAGAATGTAGGGTACAAATAGCCAAAACCTATTTCGGATCTATTCGTATACAAAATTTTAATTTTTCACACCCTCTCTATATCCATTGCTATTTGTAACCAATAATTTTATTATATACTATATGTTTCATTATTCTCTACTTTAGGGAGGTCTCACCTCTACAGTAAAATTCACTATAATTCAAAATATTTGAGAGCAAACACCTTTAATTTTTTTTTTAATTTTCTTCTGAAAGCACTCTGGTTTCTTTGGAACGCAAACTGAATTCATTTTTTTTCCGTAAGGAAATACATCGCAATAATATGCACTTCTATTTAGATGTATCATGTAAAAACAAACAAAAGTATTGCAGAAAATTTGTAATAACATCGGAAGCGAATAATAAACATTTTTTAGTGCGCACACATTTTTATGGCAAGGCTGGACAGAAATCCGACACTGAAATATCAAGAATGATCAAACTTACGACTTTGGTAGAGATTGCGAATTTTTTAAATACGAGTACATTTTTTATATTTCAGAAACCTCGTATGTCGATGTATTGCGATGCGTTTTACACCATTAAGAGAAATATCCTCTTTTGTCAAAAGGACGTTTCTGGGCTCAAATAAAGTTTCTTCTTAAATTTAAGGCTGATAAAGGAATTGAATATTATTGGGAACATCCTTATTAAAGATACGGCTGATCGTGACCAAGGCTTTTTCAAAATATCCATGTCCATAAATCATTCTTCTTCAGTTTTGACCTCTTATTTGGTGTATAAATAAAATTTCCCGGTGCAAATGTCAAGTAAACAAAAAATGAAGCTTACGTTTGAATTAAAAATTGAAAAGGGCTTGAAAAGGGACCACATAGATTCCGAAACGTAGCCAATTCAAACTTAAGCTTAATTTTTGGTTTATTTGACCTTTGGCATCGAAAAATTTTATTTATACACCAAATAAGAGGTCAAAACTGAAGAAGAATGATTTACAACCAAAACGGCAACCCTTCACATCCGACTGAAGGTTTTTTCCAATGGATCAGATTCCATTTCGGAATTCAACTATTGGTACAACTACAAAAATTCTCTTGTTTATTATCAAGATTAGCTCTTCTACGTAATCAAAGAAATTTTCTAATTAGATGCCGAAGAAGTGGTCTCATTCCACCTCACTTGGAAAATTTCAATGTATGTATACCATTAAGCCATTTCCCTTTCAGGGTAGGCGTGACACTTCCCGATTCGGGTAGTGTTTCTAGGTGGATAGTTTTCTTGTAGTTATAATTAACAAAAATTTTGGGCTCACCACACCCATAATATGCCAACAGCACACAGTATTCTCGAATGGTCACCCATCCAAGTACTAACCGCGCCCAACGCTGCTTAACTTCAGTGATCTGACGAGAACTGGTTTTTTCACAATAATTTTGATAAACTTAGATTTTTTGATCCTATTAATAGAAACCGATTTAACAGTTTATCTAGAACAGTCAAAATCAAAATTTTAAATACATAAGTAAGGGACATTCATTGTGAAATCGCTGATATTAATCAAAGATTAAATTTATACATGATATTTTGATCAGAAATCTACATTTTCGAATTTTCTGTGACTTTATGATGTTTGAAAATCTCAAATATAATAAGACCTTTTCAAAACATGAAAAACATTTAACACACAAATTTATTACTCTACAACGTAGACAAATTTCTAAACAAAAAATAAATTTTGAAGTTCCGAACAGTTTGTTCAAAAATTTGACTGATATTACAATACCTGATGAAGTTGTCAGAATTGTGTCCTTAGGCCCTGGTTTTTACTACAATTCTTTTAACCAAAAATATTTTCCATCACGTGATTTTATAGCCTCAATTGAATTTGAACTGTTCTAAATTTTCTTAATTCACCAGTTTTAAACAAACAGAAATTTCATGATAACTTAGATCTTAGTCCAGCAATAAAATTTGTCAAAGATAATCCTGATATTATTTTTTTGAAATCAGATAAAGGTAATACAACTGTTACAATAAGTAAATCTCAATATACTGAACAAATGTTAAACTCACTATCAGATAAATTTTAATTCAAAGAAGTTATATTTGAATACACGGCCACTACTGAAAAATCTAATAATATTATTAATAATAGATGGGACAAAAAAGCATATATATCATCTAATGAAGCTAAAGAGTTAAAAGCAAATGCTACTAGTATCCCCAGAGCATATGGACTACCTAAAGTTCATAAAAAGGGAAATCCTTTAAGAATGATTGTGTCTACCATAAATAGTCCTACTTCCAAATTAGCTAAATTTCTTTCTGATCATTTCAGATTGATAACAGGAAAATCAGAGTATCATGTTAAAGATAGCTGGGATTTTGTCAATTGCCTAAAAAACTTAAAAATGCCAAAACATCACATTCTTGTATCCTTAGATGTTGTCAACTATTCCTTGATATTCCTATCAATTTAGCTTAACAATGCATTAAAAACAAATGGGACTTGATTGACTCAAATAATCTTATACCCAGAGATGAATTTTTAAATGCAGTAGAATTCTGCTATGGGTTCTCCGTTATCATCAGCAATACCGGATATTGTAATGGAAGCACTTGAAATTGAGTGTTTATCTTCACTCAGTTTTAATGTACCCTTTTATAAAACATACGTTGATGATATTTTCATGATCATTCCGAAACAAAAACTACAAGAGATTTTAGACATTTTCAATAGTTATGATTCAAATCTTAAATTTACCTATGAAAAAGAAGTAAACTCCACACTTAATTTTTTAGATATTTCCGTCACAAGAGAAGATAATGAAACTCTCCTAACAAACTGGTACCACAAAAAAAACTTGGTCTGGTAGATACTTACATTTTTTATCACAACATCCATGGTCTCAAAAGAAACCCAGTGGGCACAAACGTTGAAGAACGTTATTAGAACGGCTCAAAAACGTCCTAAGTCAGTCCGAATAACGTTCCTTAAACATACAATGTTCCAGAGACGTTTTAAGGACGTATTTGGAACATAAAACGTTTTCAGAACATTATTTGGTCTGACTTAGGACAGTTTTTAAAACGTTCAAATAACGTCTTTTGACTTGTACGTCCAAGGAACGTTTTTAGAACGTTACAATTACGTTCTTAAATTTAGTGCCCACTGGGAAGGGATGGTTTTTGTGATTATTGATACAGCTATCAAATTGTCTTTCTTACAATTTAGAAAACAGAACATCCGAATATTACGACAAATTTCAATTAGTAATGGCTATCCACTTGATTTAATTAATAAATTAATTAAAATAAGTGTTGACAATATTTATAATTCAGGAAATAAAACAGAATCAAAAAATTTCAAAGCGTTTACAGTAGTTCCATATATTTCTGGTATTACTAATGAAATAGCTTCAATATTAAGACAAAAAGGCATTAAGGTCATTTTTAGACCAATGAAGTCCAATTTCAACTGATTTCCTTCTCCTAAGAACAAATTCGATATTTTTCATAAAAGAAATATTGTTTACTGTTTTAACTGTTCAAACTGTGACTGTTGTTACATTGGACACACAAGCAGACCATTACATTATAGAATTATAGAACATCAAGGTCATACAAATTTTATTTATACATCCATGTCCACATTTCCCGAAAACTATTTATCTGAATCAGATAATGGCAATGGTGTTGGTTCAAATGTACAAGAAGACTTTGATGTACCAATAAAGAAAAAAATATTATATTCTGAGGGTGGATATGTTGGCAAAAAAGTAAGTTGAATAGTGTGCGCAGATTGATAATTTTGGGCATTATGCCACAAATAAAGGAAACTCATGAAAAGACTGAGCTTTAATTTAATATGATTAATCTTAACAATATTCCGTTCAAATTTGTGGCAGATTTAAATCTTTTACGCATGATAAATGGTCAACAAACTGCCACATCAAAGTGTCCCTGTCCCTATGGTTTTGTTACATTAGCAGACCTAAGAAATCGTATATAATCATCTATAGATGATGCAGCTCATAGTAATGTAGCTAGTGATGACCAAGATATGAAATTGAAAACATATGGAGACGTAAAAAGAGATCACGAGACATTTTATTGCATAGGAAAAAATAATTAATATGCTAACCAGTGCACATTTAACAAGGGAATCATTTATTCTGGGATGGTATACTTCTCCTTGTGGGTAGAGAAAAGGCATTAATGTGGCCAAAAAAGTTGAATGTTATCCCGAAAAACTATCATTGAGAAATTATTGAAGGAAACGCATGTCGAAAACTTTTAGAGGAATCGGATAAACTTATAGAACCAGAAATTTATAAAGACATTGGAATTCTGCGCTTAGTACTGTTTGTGATTGCTTTCAAGGCCATGGCCAAAGTGTTTTACTGCTCTTTTTCTGCCAGAAAAGCTACAACCATTTATTATTTTCTAAAAAAAAAAATGATTTATGATAAAAAGGCATTTGAATATTTAAAAATATTTTATTAGTAATTGTTCAATGCATATCAATCATTATTCTATAATCATTCTTGGAAGAGAACATTGCTGTAAGGAAGTGTGTACACAAACCGGAAAAATTTGGCTGTTTGTACCAAAATTTTGGTATCATTAGCCGCGGTCTTGTTCTAAATGAAAATTATGTAAAAATCACAAAAATATGCATACTTCATTTTAAATTTTGCTATTTATACCCACATCATTTAAACATTTAATTATTTGCCCTTCAGTGAAAAGGAATGTGTGTTTGTGTGGAATATAACCAAATAATAAACCAGTTTTGCATAATCATTTTATTCTCCATGTTTATTTCACACATATGAAATAAATCAAAACCTCTTACAGGTTTAATTCAAATATTCTTAGTTAACATTATTTATTGGTTTAATAATTATTCATTCGGTGAATATTCTCGTGAATTTTTCAATGACAGGACCAGCTGGATCGAAGAGAGATCCAAGACCCGCTACATCTTTAACTTTGTCGCATACCAAGTCATTGCCAGATGGAATGACATTCTTCATCAGATTGGAAAATTTGTCTAATGGACATGACGTTTCACATCCACGAATTTGTAAATTTTTTAGCTCTTCTGGCACACCCTTGTAATAATTAATCTGCAAAAATTATTCGTATAACTTAATGTTTTGGATATATTAGGGTGGCCGCAAAACTTCATTTTCAAACTTCCCTGACTTTTCCCTGGCTAATGTTTCATTTTCTCTGACCATTAATATTTAAAGACTAAAATTCTAATCTTGTAAAATTTTTAATATTGAATCTTTTATAACTGGATAAAAACAATTTTTAATTAAAATTGGAAAATTTTTCATTTTCTATTCTCAGGGTTGCCACAGCATCATTTACTTGAAAAAAGTGTACAAGTGACAAAAAGTGTCTTCTAACCCAAAAAATTGACTGAAAGTGCTGAATGTTCATTAATAATGCGACTGATGTTCTATTTAATTAGAAAGAATTCGATTCAGAAGACTTCAAAACAATTCAAGTTTAATTAAAAAAAATACAAATGAATTGGAAAAATTTTTAAAATCCAAGAAATGCGATAGATTTCAGTAAAATTGGACTAAATTTATAAAAATTTGAGGAAAATAAAAAAATTTGATGAAGTTCATAAAAATTCAAGGGCAATTAAAAAAAACAAGTCAATTAAAAAGCAATAAAAAAATGAAAACATTACTTCAATTTAGTAAATTTAAAATGAGTATAGAAAAATGCAAGGGAACTCAAAAGAATTTAATGAAATGCCTGAGAATTTAATGTGAGTTTGAAAAACTTCAAGATTGATTAAAAAATAACTGAAAAAAATTCTAAAAAAATTCATTGAATTTAGTAGAACTGAGTGAATTTAGAAGAATTCAAGTGAATTACAAAATTTCAAGAGAATTCCACAGAATCGAAAAGAATTCGGGGTGGAAACCAAACTAATTCAAATTGAGTGAAGAAAATATTTAAAAACCTCTTTGAACCTTTGAAAACCTACGAAATTTCGCACTTCTTATGAATAAATTATTTGAAATCCATTAAAATACTATAAAATTCCGTAAAATTCTAAAAACTGATAATATTTCTGGAAATCCTGAAAAATTTATTAAAATACCTTAAGAGCCTTGAAAATCCCTTAAATCATTGAAAACCTCGGAAATCTGATAAAATCCCTGGGAAATTTTTAAAATATCTAAAAGCCTTACAGGTTCTGTGAAATTATTTTATATTTTCCGAAATTCTAGGAGATTTTTTTACAACCACATGAAATTTTTTCAAATCGCTTAAAATTATTCAAATCTTTGGAAATTTCTTCAAATTATTAAAATCAATAAAAAATTACTTAGAATCTGTTTAAATTCCCTAAAATATTTTAAAACCTTGTCAATCTTTCTAAATATTTTAAAATTTTTCAAAGATTTTGAAAATCCTTAGAAACTTTTTACAGCTCTTTAAAATATTTTGGAATTTTGAACAATATCTTAAAATCTTCAAAATCTTTCGAAATCGCTTCAAATGATTAAAATCTGTTAAGAGTTCCTTGCAAACTTTCAAAATACCTTAAAGTATTTAAAATCCTTTGTAAGTTTTTGAATTCCCTTCATAATTCTTAAAGTTCTTGAAAATTCCTTGGAATTTTTCAAAATACTCTAAAATCTTTAAAATCATTTGAAGTCTCTTAAAATTATTAAAGTCTATTAATAATTCCTTGGAATCTTTTAAAACCCTCTGAAATATTTCAAATCCTTCGCAATCCCTCGAAATTCTTTGAAACTTTTTAAAGCTCTTGAAAATTCATTGAAAACTTTTAAAATACCCTAAAGCATTTTAATTTCTTAGAATTTTTAAAAAATCCCTTTGTTACTTTTTGAAACACTTGAAAATTCCTTGAAATTTTGAAAAATAGCCTAGATTCTTTTAAATCCTTTGAAATCTCTTTAAAATTATTGTAATATATTTGACATTTTTTTAAATCTTTAAATATACGCTAAAATAATTAAAAATAATTCAAGAAAATTCAGAAATAGGTATAGGCCTGAATTCATTATTGTTCAACCCATAGGTTAATTTATTGAAAGAAAAGTAACTAGAGTAATATTTTTTATTTAAAAGATTGACTAGTAAATTTGCCTTAAAAAAGTGACTAAAAAGTGCATGGGATTTGGTCCATTTTTGCCCTATTTCATTAATATCTTCGTATAAACTAATTAGAAATATAATATAATTAAAATTGGTTTTTATTTTTAAGAATTATTTAATGACATAATGAAATTACAATAATTATTATTTATTACGAATATATTGCAAAAATAAAGTTTTGTCGCATGCACTCGACGAAGTGAAGTTCGTTGCCGATGAAGTGAAAATGCCTAATTCTATTGCTTTTTTTTTCAAAATCCCTTATTTCCCCCTGAGTTTCATTTTTTTCTCTAACATGCGGTCACCCTGCATATAAAAATAGAAGGCTTTTATAAAATGTTATGAATGTAAAATAAATAAATAAATGAAGTTATACCTTCACGCTATAAACTTGATTAATAAGATGTAATTCAAAAATTACAGCACTTGAAAATTGGGGTACATGCGGATCGAAAACACCTAAAGCCTTGAGAACGGCAACAACGTTCAGATCATAAGCGACGTATAACATTAGTTTCAGATTTTTATCCATTGAACCACCTTTTACAGACTCCATATCTTCTTTGATTTTTTTCATCAACCTGCCTAAAAGAGATTATATCAATACTAGCAAAAATAGCGCGCTACGGCTTTTCTACAATTTTAATTTAATTAAAATCAAAATTTTTAATTAAAATTTCAATTGCCTTTCAATAATCTGTAACTTTCATTTCAACATGAAATTTTGTCATAGCAGGAATTAGAAGAAAAAAAATTAACAAGTTACTGTGGGATTTTATGTGATAATAAAGATTTTCTTAAATACATTGTGGAATTCGGAATCTTACTGATATCTTGTATTTTCAACACTGATCCATTTTGAAGATGTTTATAACTGAAAATTCACCAAATTGTATGGTTTTGAATGTCCTCAATTTTTAATATGTATAATTTGAAATGATGTAGTTTCGAAATTTTTTTCAAAGTCTCTCGTCCAAAAATTTGGGATGAGTACTCAAATATTTGTCATAAGTTTTGGCTAGTCCTCCATAAATTTAATGACGACTAGTCCATCCCTTTTTACAACTTCCCCAATTTTTCAGGACGACTAGACGATGCTAATTTTTTTCAATAGTTCAATTTTGAACATTTACAATTGAAAACTCTTCGATTAAAAAAAATTCATAGGATGAAAATTCCTAAATTTGGATGAATTTGCTGATCTTAGACAGCAAAAGCCAAGTTTTCAATTCTAAATCTTGCAAATTGAAGAAATTTTGAATGTTAGGCTGGGGTATCAAATTAATTTTTTTTTGCATACAGAAATAAAATTATTCATAGTTATTTTTTTTTTGTTCATGATAGTTATTAGCAACCAATGTCGTGATTGCATGTTAAATACGACACAGTTTGTAGATCTTAAATTTTGATAACATATTGCAAAATAATCTATCTATTATTATTATTATCGATTAGCGATTCGAACTCGAAAGTTCATCGCCTCGCCTACCCGAAACCGCCTCTATCCTGTGCATCCTCCATCCAGTTTAAGTAATCATGTCCTAGTTCTTTTAGATCATTCCTTACATTTTTCTCCCATCTGTTTCTCGGTCTGCCTAGAGGTCTCTTACCAGTCGGTTTCCCTCTTAAAACTTGCGCCACTGTTCTTTCAATGCCCATTCTTGCTACATGCCCCGCCCATCTTAATTTACGCGCTTTCATTACTCTATTAATATTTTCTGACCCGTAGAGAGCGTGCAGCTCATCATTATGCAGTTTCCTCCATTCACCAGTCTCTTCGTCCCTCTTTGGACCATAGATTTTTCTAAGTACTTTATTTTCAAAAACTCTAAACCTATTCTCCTCTCCTTTCGTCAGCGCCCACGTTTCACACCCGTACATAACGACCGGCATTATTATTGTTTTGTAAATTCTTACTTTGATGTTTCTAGATAGCAATCGCGATTTTAGTAGTGTGTTTGCCGCATAATAGCACCCATTGCCAGCGTGCAGCCGCGCGTTGATTTCCGTTTTAATATTATTTTTGCTAGTTGTAATAGACCCGAGGTATTTAAACTCGTTAAACCTTTCGAATTTCATATTTCCGGCCATAAGATCCCCGCCTACATCACTTTGTTCGGATCTGACGATGGTCATATATTTTGTCTTTGATTCGCTAACTTCCAAACCAATGTCTTTGGCTTTTGTGACCAAGATTTCTGTGTTTTTAGCTACGGTTTCTTTATCATCCCCTAGTAGGTCGAGATCATCCACATACCCAAGAATTTGTATTATCCCATTGAGGGTGGCACCGGTCGGATTCACTTGTACTTGTCTGACCACGTATTCTAAAACTAAGTTGAAAAGGACGCACGAAAGTGCATCGCTCTGTTTCAGGCCATCGCGGATCGAAAACTCTTCCGATAAACTCCCGTTTGCACGTATTCTACCCCTACCGCCGCTTAAGCAAATTTCGATAAGTCTAACTAATTTTCTTGGTACACCCAAGAACTCTAGGATCCAGTACATTCGTGCGCGTATAATAGAGTCGTAAGCTTGTTTGAAATCGACAAATAGCTGATGCACTACTTCATTAAATTCCCATTTCTTATCTAACAGTTGTCTAATTGTAAACATTTGATCGCTTGTATTTACCGACAGACGATAATGGCTCGTGTCTGCACGGAGAAAAATGGATGGTCAAAGTTAGAGGGTCAAAATTTAGAGAGCCAGTCCATTCTTCTAGATGGTCTAAAGAGCGTTTCAGAATTTTTTCGACATAGTCAGAGAGACTCTTATTTCATGGCCAGTCGGAGTGTAGTAATAAGGTCAGACTCACTATCAGGGATAATCGAAGTATCCTTTCGGCATGGTCAATACGATCATCTTGTTTTCACTCATTTCGACCATCCACGGAAGAGCAAATGACCCATCGCAGATGGCCAACCTGATTAGTTACCGTTGGCGTGTTTCTTTCAAATGAATAAATGTGTAAGTCCAATGTTCACAACAAATAATAAATGTAAAGTGCATACGAATATTAGGAATGATTGTAAATTCATATTTAAGGTGAAAAATATATTCCTTTCTTCAGAAATTAAAATCTATCATTTATTTTTAAGGAAAAAATCTAATCTCTAATCTCCTTCTTGTGAGCAAAGTATTATTTTTAATAACTTTACTCTTATTACTTGCTGTTTAAAATTGCTTTTCACATTTAATCATTTCAAATAAGCGCGCCAACCCCAACCAATCCAGTTGTCGACGCGATGGATGCAGTGGTACCATGGTTCAGAGCAATTTCGGAGTGAGTGAATGTCATTTTGAGCCGTTTAGCGTCAAATTTGCTGTTTATTGAACTTAAACATATTTTTATCAAGTTTAGACTGCTTTTTGATATTTCTAATATGCGTGGAGAGTGAAGTACATAAGAGAGAATATGATTGCAAGTGAATTAAGTTTATTCTTTTGAATTTTCAACGTCAAATTTGATGCTTCCAAAGGATTTAGGATAAAGGCGTAACTGAACGTTCAGCTATCAATTTTTTGTCACCGTGTGGTTTCAAACTGAAAAAGTGAAAAAAATTTCAACATGCAGAAAGTAACTATATTGGTTTGTGAATTCACTTCAATGTCTGGATTCTTACAATTCAGCTTGACACAGTGCCGTGTCCTTAGCCTTCCGTGCTCCAAAAAATATATTGCGAATGTGCACTGTTTTTGCATATCAAATTATGTCTCATACACCTCACTCTCCACAAAGAATAAAAAATGCTTTCAGAATTCATGTATTTCATATAAATTTTCAGGTTTTATAGGTTCCACTTAATTTTATAATTTCCAGTCTCTTATAAGAGAGAGAGACTGGAATAAGTAGGAAAAGGACAACAAATATAGATAATGTAGGATAATCGAACGACCCCTTAAGATGGCCAGGTCGACTGTCCGAGGAGATCAAGTCGACTATCTGATATGACCAAATCGACCTTCTATGATGAGCGATTCGACCCTTTATAATGACCGGTCCGGCCATCTCTGATGATCGGTTCGACTTTCTATGACGCTTGAGTCGACCGTCCTAGACGACCAAGTCGACACTGTGAGATGATCGATTTGAACCTCTTGTTTTAATCTTTTAGAGATAGTCGCTTTAGCCATCTTCAAGGGCTGTCCTATAGTTGACCCTGCAATATAGTCTGTTTGCACATCTGCATGGCTAAAATGACCTTCCATTTTTCTCCGTGTGTGCTAACATGCCATAAGTCGCTAATGTAGATCCCTTTCTAGCCCGCGTAAATCAGATACCTAGTAGGAACCTACCTTACCAGCAGAGGATATGATGAGACCGACTTTGCCGATCGATGATAATGTGAACGCCTAAATTACCATAGGTCAATAATGCCGGATCTGGATAACCTGCAGTCGGCAACCTAGCAATTTACATTACTTTCAGTCGACAAAGTAGAAGTCTATATTATATCTAGTCTGTCGGTAAATGACCAGTCGCTGGTTTACTTTTTTTTCACTATTTACACATTCTTCACTGATAATAAAACTTTATCATTGCTGTAAGAGTGTAATTTTTTTTACTTACCCCCGTTCCGATTTATCATCTTTTCGTCATAATTCATTATTTTAAATTCCAGAAGCGTTCCACTTAAAAGATCGCCATCTGGATAGACACCATTAGTCCAAGGCGGCAGTGGAAGATTCATATACTTTTCGGCCTCCAAAGTAGTGTAAAGAAGATACATAGCAATCGCGGCCTTCATGTTTGAACCTGTCCATGTATTCAAATTATTCATGAAACCTTCTAATCTTGTCAACTCCTTTTTTATTTCTGAGGTTTCCCTTGCTTTTAAATAATCTTCTATGTATCTGAAAATAACAAATATTATATGTCAATTTATTAATGGATGAAATCATTATTTAGACCCAATTAGGTGCACTTGGACCCCGATCTAGTAACAGTGTAAAACGTAAACATTCAAGGCCGCCTGAACCGTTTCCAATTGGAATGCATAATATTGCGCAATATACTCGACTGAGTACTCGCACACTGCGGCCTTTCCAAAGCGAGAGTCGCAACCATCTCTCGCCCTGCGCGCTGAGAAACTGTGTGGGCCAGCAATTTGAGGAATTAGTAAACCAGGGGTTACTCAATCGCGGTCCGAGTGTTTTTGATTAAGACCATTTTAAAGAGCTTTCAAAAGTTTCAAGGGATTGCAAAAGATTTCGAACGATTTGAAATTATTTTGCATATTTGAATGAATTTCAATGAATTGTCAAGAACTTAAAAAAATTTCATGGGATCTTAAAAGATTTTAGGGTATTTTAAAAGATTCAAAGAATTTCTAAACTCATTTCAGTAATTTAATAAGATTTCAAAGGATTTGAAATATTTTAGAGGATTTAAAGGAGCTTCAAGGAACTAATGATTGCTTTCAATATAATTTGAAGTGATTAGAAAGAATTTTGAAATATTTTAGGGTATTTAAAAAGATTTCAAGGCCAATTCTCAATAGATTTGAAAAATTAAAATTGATTTCAAGGGTTTCAAAGATTTAAAGAGATTTTCTTATATTTTTGCAATTCATTTGAATTAATTTGGAATTCAACCTGAATTCTTATTAATCTATCCTGAATTCTTTTGAATTCTTTTGCATTCTCTGCAATACTCTTGAATTCTTCTGAACTCATCTCCTACTTACTGAATTCGATCAATATTTTCATATTTTTGAATTGTTTTCAATTGACTTGAAGTTTTTAAATTCATCTTGAATCTTTATGAATTTCGTCAAATTTTTCGCATTATCATTTAAATTAATTCCTGTTTTACTAAACATTTTTCAAGTAATTTAGGCTGTAGGAGCCCTGAAACTAACGGATTAAAAAAATTTAATTTGTAGTTAAAAGTAATTTTTTTCCATTTATAAAAGATTCTTGATATAAAAAATGTTACAAAATTTTGGTTTTTAAATATTAATTGTAAGGGAAAACGAAGTATTAGTCAGAAAAAAATCTGGCAGAAGTTAGGGAATTTTGAAAATGAATTTTTCGAACTTAAATTGAAAATAATTCATTTCTTGAAAAATATTCTCTATTCAAGGCCATGTGTCGAGTGGGAAACCTTACCGACACTTTTTATTTCCTAACTTATTTTCACACGAATAGCCACATTCAGTTGAAAATTTGGGATAAGCAATAAAAAGCACTAAAAAGGGCGGGTCTGGCCCTAAATTTTAATAATCATGAAAAAAAGCAACAACAAAATTATTTACAAAAGAAACTTTTTTCATAATTATGAAAAAAGTTTCAGTATCCCAAATTTTCAACTCGATGTGGCGCTTCGTGTGAAAAAAAGTTAGGAAATAAAAAAAGTGCCGGTATGGTAGGAATCTGGTCACGTGGCCCACTCATCACATGGCCTTAAACTGTGATCAAAATTGTAATTGCACTTATTTATTTTTATTTAAAAAAAAAACTTACTCAGGACATAGTTGTGGACAAAGTAGGACATCCTTTTCTATTGTATCAAATTTTATAGGTATTACTGCTCCTGGATACAAACCCTTCAGAATGAAGTTTAAAGAATCTTTTGTACGAGACATATCTATGCTTCTAGCTTCAATAGAACCGGGGATGTAAGTAGGTGACAAAAAATCTTTGTATGTCTTAAGAAGAAATTTACCTAGATTTAGTGCCCTTAACTCGCCACTCTAGATAAAAGTATTAAGAATAAATTTTGTAAGGTTAAATACAATAATGATACAATTTTTGTGTAAGATAATGTTTAGTAGTTTTCTTTTGTCGATAGAAGGTCGGCTTTTGGTCTACTAGTCTAAACCAAAATGGTCATGGTCTACAGCTGTAAAAAAAATTCTTCTCTGGATCCGCTGGGATTTGAACGTAGGTCTACAGATATTCGGTCTGGTTTGCCCCGGTCTGGGGCATCAGACCCTCAAGCTGTAGACCTGGGTTCGAAGCCCAAAGTGGGAGCTACAGAGGAATTTTTTTTCAGATCTAAAAACTATAACAATTTTGGTATAGACTAGTAGATCAAAAACCGTCATTTATAATAATGCTTATTACTTTCGTTTGTTTTCCAAATCCCGGAGGATCGAAATTGTTGTTTTTATGTGGATCTTTGGAATAAAGATCAACTGAAGGATCTGGAGCTCGCTCTGCATGACGGGCAATCTGAAATTTGTAAAATTTCATGGCATGAGTTAATTAATATAGAAAGTAAAAGCGTACATTTATAATGTTTAAATATAAGCAAAATTGATTTTTTAGGACCACACTGGCGGTATATATGTTTGAATTTTCCGATAAAAGATGACATAATGCTACTGTAAAAAATTACACAAACCACAATGACCATCTGAATTGTTGAATCAACTGCCAAAACAGAATTGTATACGACACTTATGAATATAAAACGTTTGACCCACAAACTTGGTAACATTTTCTTCGCTCTTGTGAAGCAAAATCTATAACAATGTACAATAATTACTTCGAATTACATGTTAATTTGAGTAATAAAGCCTATATAATTGAGGATGAGATTACACTATCAATTTGAAAACAAATGGTTTTCCAGGGATCATCCATAAATTACGTAAGGCTCTTAAGGTTTAGGGGGGGGGGGATCAGGGAATTCTAACGTTCATGTCAAAACATACACTTTATATGAAAAAAGTCTTACGATGGGGGAGATTGCGGTGTCTAAAGTTCCAAAAATCACCCTTACGTAATTTATAGATGATCCCTTACCTTAAATATTCCTTTATTTCTTATTCAAAAATGAATTTCACTAGCAAAAAATCACCTTCATCTTACACAAAAGATTGCAGGTAATAGCAATATTTTCTGATCATGAAGTATAGTTACAAAAAAAGTATCCGTTTGAAATAATTAAAAAGGTGAAGCGGTACTTCTTAAGAAACAGTTTTAACCCTTAAACTCTTAAAGGACACTTGGGGTCACCGTTACCCCACAGGCTTTCCGATTTTTTCCGATTGTCTACATTTATTTTTCCAAGTACAGTGAACACCGAATATGACAAAACAGGAGCGTTGCGGTAAGGCGCTGTGCCCTAACGGCCTACTTTTCTAACTGCGTCATGACGTTGCGGCAGTTCACTCGAAGCAGAAGGCACCCATTAGCGAATAAGCACGATGGCGAGCGCACGTCGATCAGCAGTGGGGCTCCGATGCTGGAAGTCAAACTGTTATACTACGTTTTAAAAGTAATTATTTACTCTAAGATTTCTTGTCAATATTTAATTGAAATTCAAATTTCTTCTGAAATGGTGGCGCTGTCGTTGGCTGTCGCCAACAAGCTCTACGATTCGACAAAGAAAACAAAGAAGAAGTATTGGATAGACAGAGAGAGAGAGAGAGAGAGAGAGAGAGAAAGAGAGAGTTTCGAAACGAAAAGTACCTGTCATTGGAACACAGTCCTAGCGTCTCTGTCTATCTCACATGGTGAAAAGAGAGGTCCCATCGAGTTCAAGATTCGGAGTCCCACTGTAGTGTTTTGTAATGTCAAACTGTCAAGTTTTGACGTGAAAATGGTAAAAAATGTGTTTTTCGTGGACAGTTAATTCAATATTTAGAAAAGTAAGTGATTTTCTGTTAAATAACTTCTTCGTCTGTCTGGTTATGAAACTGCGTCGCATGCATTATGCGATTACGCAGAAGTGCGTGCTTCCCACTTGAACTATTTTGCGAGGTGTTTTGGTGAAAAAAGTCCTGTGTTTTTGAATGCTGCTGTCTTCGAATGGTTTAATTAAGCGAGCGACAGAGCATCTGGACTGATTATTCGAAAGAAATCTCTCCTTTCAAACGAGATGCTCAACGGCGCGCAAACGTTTTTAATACCTAAGCAGGAAACACATTTATTTTAGCGTGTAACAGCTCACTTTCTTTCTCATTTCCGTTAAATATTGACTTTAGTCTTGTCTCTGTATCAGAAAAACAGGTTTTCAAATATTTTTTACCACGCAGTAAAATCCACCGGAAACGGTTCATACGCCACTGACTGTTTACGTTCGGAGTGAACATAATTCCGGGGAGTTAGGTCCAAGGTCAGCCCGAAAATCGATCATATCTCCGGGGTTCACTGTATTTTTTTGCGAAAAGTTAAATTATTATTACTGAGGCTTGGTAATTTTTTGTTCTATTTTGCATCGTTTCAACATCACTCATGATTTTTTTTCAGTCAAAAATATCTGGAGATGTATTTGGAGGTGTGTCCTTTAAGGGTTAATTTTGAGGACGTGGCGCATTTTGATCTATCGTTCCATATTGCTATTTTGAATTATTAATTATATCTACTGTATTTTTCGTTATCTACTATTAAGAGGGGTTCCCCCTGGGCAGTAAAATTGATTATAATTTTAAATATTTGAAAACACGCACCTTTACGATTTAAAAATTGTTTTCTGAAAGCACTGGCGTTTCCTTGGAACAAAGTATATATTCCGCTGTATATTCCATAATGTAAAAATAATAATAAAATTGCAGATAGTTTTCAATAACGTCGCAAGAAGTAAAGGAACATTTCTTCGTATGTAAGCATCTTTTAAAGGTATACACTTTTATTGCATACTAAAAGTTATCGGAAAGATGCGCAAAATTCCGACGCAGCAATTTTTGAAAGTATCAAACTCACGACTTTGCTAGAGATTAGGAATTTTTTAAACACATTGTCATGAATTTACAGTTTGCGTAGTTGAAAAAATTGGTAAAATATTCATGTTAATTTCCAATTTTCTTTTAAAAGCCCTTTTTATGGAAGTATTTAAGTATTTTCCTTTGAATGAAAAGGAATGTATGGTATATACTCGGTTAATAAACGAATTTGGTATAATCATTTTTATCTCGATATTTATTTCACACATACACTATGAATGCCTCTTAAAACTATATAAATTTGAACCATTCAGAATTTGTTGTATATTTTTCAAAACGTTCTAATATAAATATTTTTTGAGGTTTCAAATTATAACTTATCCGGAGAATATTTGTTGAAATTTCATCATGACAGCAGAAGTTGCTCGTGAAGGAGTTTCAAAACCCGATGAACCTCGAACTTTGTCGCATTTTAAGTCAAGGCTAGTTGGAATAACATTTTTCATCAGAGTGGAAAATTGGTCTAATGTACATAATGTTTTACATCCAGGAATCGTTAAAGTGTCTATCTTTTCTGGGATGCCCAAGTAATAATTAACCTGAAAATATGAGTTCATTGATTTTTAAGATATTTACAAATAGAAAGCTTAAAAAATCATATTTAAGTTAAATAACTATAAATCAATACAGCCGTACCTTCACGTGGTAAACTTCATCAATCAGATGTAATTCAATAAATACAGCGCTTGAAAATTGTGGTATATGCGGATAGTAGACACCTAAAGCCTTAAGGACGGCAACAACGTTCAGATCATAAGCGACGTATAACATTAGTTTTCGGTTTTTATCCATTGTGCCACTTTTTACAGACTCCATATCTTCTTTGAATTTTTGGATCAACCTGCCTAAAGAAGATCATATGGATATATTATCAGGGTGCTTACTTGACCAGAAAACCCAGGAAACAACCGAGAATTTGATTCCGTGGTCAGGATTGTTATCTTGATTGTACATTGTAAAACGTCGATTCTCGAAAGTACGCCGAATCCGGTGTCGTTTTGAGTTTCAACAATTTTGGCACACGAAAACAAATAAAGATGCAACTCAAATTTCATTTGTTCAAAATGAGGTGCAACAAATTTCACATTTTGTAACATCAAACACTATAGCGACTTAGTATTTCGACACACCCATTTATTAGCAGTCAATAATTTGTTAATTTTGTCAATCTTCAGTTCAACATTTTTTATCGTAAAAAAGTTCAAAGCTATCCAAATTGTAAATAGAATGAGCCCAGGGTGAATTTATTTTGTCAATTGTTTTATGGAATTATTGCAAAAAAATGCAAATTGTAATATTTAATGTTTTCCTAATTAAACAAAAATCTGAAATTGTAAACATTTTTCAATGTTCTTGGGCTCATTTTAAAGGGAAATTTCTGAAGAATCGCAGCAACCTATTAACATAATTATTCAATTTCTGGTTCGAGAAAAAAATCCTACAGGTACTTATTTCTGAAGCAAGCATGTGCAATGTGCATCTCATTCATAAAGTATGTTATGAGCTGTCTCCTCGCGAAATCACACTTTCGACGACTTCTTCCTTCTATGTTCAAAAATTCTTAAGTCCTCTTAGTACATGTAGCAGTTATGAATTTCTTGAAATACACCATTTTTTTCGTTCCCACCCAAAATATTGCATACTCCTAAAAGAGCCATTTTCCAGTGACTTCTTTCACCGATGCGTACGAGATAGCGCAGTAGGGTTCCTGGCCAATCAGAGGCTGTGAAGCTTCCTTCTTAGCCAGTACATATGCTTTCTTATTACCTTCAATATCTTCATGGCCGGGAACCCAGATCAGACTCACCCAGTTTTTAACGGCAACCTTAAGAGGACCTTGAAGGCAAGCCCAGACTAGTCTTCATATGCAAGAGCTTTAAGTGCAGCTTAGCTTTCACAACAAATGTAAATGTGCTGGCCCTCATATGTCCGCTTACAAATTTATTCTAGACAAGCTTTAATAGCTACTATTTCGGCCTGGACAGCTGTGGGGAATGTACCCAGTTTTGTTGTTACTTCAACCCTGAGTTTCTCCTCATAAACTGTTACAACAATATTGCTGTTATTCAATAACAATAGTGTTATTGAACAGTTACTGATATCATATAGATCTATCACCTTAACATCACTAAGGTTACCCCCTACTCCGAGTCTATAGACCTCCACTGCCGCAAACTTCCTTGCAAAAGGTGCAACTGCAGGTGCCGAGGATTACATCAAGAGCTGCTGTTGGTGTTTTTTCATAGCATCAGTGATCGCCAAGCAGAAAACCCTTTAGAAGCATTGTAGTTGTTTTATAGTACTGATTAGTTCAGTCCTTCGCAACCAGATCGTTGGTGCATATGCTTCTGCCATTTTAGGCTTCTTTAACACTGCATAAAAATGGAGTTTCGAGGTTAATTAAGGGTCAAATATTACTCCCTAATACTTTGCTGATTTTGAAAATTATACTTCCCTACTGTAAAATTCATGTTTTTCTATTGTTAAGCAGTTTCCTTCTTCTGCTAAAAATCATAAGCTCTGTCTTATCCAGGTTAACGGACAATGAACGGTTTCTGAATCATTTCTCTACTATATTGAGTGTTGATTGTATTGAATTATCTCATCAATGACAAGCGCTCACTGGGTGGAGGAAAGAAATTCTTCCTGTGGACATCCTGCTGAAACTTTGCCCTTCACATCATTAACATTTAGCGAAGTATGTACCCTTCTGCTTTTCAGCATAGAGTGTAGCCACCTATTCACTGTGTTAACAACTTCGTGTGTTTGAGCAGAACCTAACCTAACCTCACCTCATCTACCCTAACCTAACAATTCTCCATTCCACTGGGGTGTAAGTCATTGCTAACCATGCCCTATAGATGCCGCACAATGGACACACTAATGACAGCAATCCTATATAATATTTTATCATATCTTGCAGCCTAAAATGGTTTGAATTGTTCAACTACCCATCCAATTTTGGAGTGATCGACAATACGACTTGCTACTATTCAATCTTCTATTCTGGCTCTAATAGTCGTCTCAGCAATTTCGCCAGATGACAAAATTAATGCCCACAGTTAACATGATAAGTTACTCCTTGAGGTTTTCTGGAGTGTAGCAGTGCCAGCTATATTCTCGATTCCCTCTTCATAGGACCCTTACGGCATTTTGTACCTCATTATTATATCTTCTGAAGGTTGCCCTGTACAGGTTCCAGTTCCTATTGTTTTTACCCTGTTAAAAGGCGTCCAGTATCTTTTTCAGCTCCTTAAGACTAGCATTCCACCAGGGTGCATCCCTGTCTGTTTTCTTAATACGAAGAGGACTGACCTAGGTATTTAGACGAATACATCAAACATGACTGATCTGCTCGTATTACTTAAACCTCTAACTTTCGCCTTGTAGGACCAACGTTCTTTTATTAAGACAAAAACTTTTCGTTCTATGGTCAAGAGTCTGTCTAACCCCTTCACTGTCAGGCAAAAAAGAACCGACCGTGCTGAAAATATTTTTGAGAAAAAAGAAAAAAAGTTAAGACAAAACACAAAATGAGCCAAACTGGCACGAATTTTTCTGCCCGTATATGTGCCACTGACAGTGACGGGATTAAGATAGCAGACGCTCTTTTAGCGTGGGGGAGGTTGATTTGGATAAAATTCAGACTGAGAAGGGGACATCTAGTGTTCATTTTAGCTACCAGTTATCTCCTCACATCCACCAGAACATCCAGATACATCCAGAACCTTGGCTTCAGGTGTAGTTTTGATTTCTGGGAGAATCTTCATGTTGCTCCTCTTCAATCTATAATGAGGTCCGCAGTCGATCTTTTTAAGACATTCGACAACTCCTGGCTCTGCAGTTATTATAAGTTGGGTAAGTTGACTACTTGCTTTGACATCGATATTCTTCCATCCTCCTGTTTTCAGGGTTGGTATTTGAACTGCTATCATCTTAAGTGCTGTTGTTGGTTCCACGAATACACCAGGAATCCAAGCCAACAGCTTCAATGGCCTTGGAAGGTCTTTGCTGTCGATCACTTTGATCTTCACCGCCCCTCCCCCTCAAGTTTGTAACCCATTAACAGCTTCAATGATCCAAGTTCGGGATACTTCGTGGAACAAATGACGATTCATTCATTCATTTTCCAATATTGGGATGACTTATCCAGTTTGCAACCCATCGATTTTCTTCTCTAATGCTACTTCAATAGTTTTGACCTGGTAGTAATCGAATTCGGTTGTAGAAAACCCTTTGGAGACCATGGCCATTTTCAGGTGACTTTGAACGGTCTGGCTATAAGAGTCTTCAGAATCTCGCAGCCGCACCTTCTTTTGCTTCTGGACTTCATTCGGTCTGCTGCTTTCAGAATAGGGCCTATTCGAAGTACCCATTTGGCTGGTTGTTGCGCCCGATTGATTTAACACTTGGCGTTTCAACCTCTGCTTAGCAGCTCCAGACAATTTAGCTGGTCCTGGTTTTAAGGGTTTGGTTTGTGCCCCCGTCACCAGTATCACATGTATGTCCACTTAAGTCCCTGCCTTCCGCTTCTCCTGGGTTACTTCTAGTTGATTTTCCACTTAGAGATTCCGAATTATGTTCTGAAGCTCCTTCGGCAATTTTCATCTTCACGAGAGAAGATGCTTTTTCTGGAGAGCTCGTTGCCGACTCCCCCCGGTGTATTGTTTTTGAGTTGGGGAAAAACTCATTTTGTTTTTACGAATAGCTACTGAAATATTTGGTTTTTCCTTCGGGACCATCAGTGGACCATTGTCCGCGTCTGCTTATTTAGCTTTGTAACATTAGACCAATTTTGTTACGAGAAAATAAATATTCGTCCGACCACTGATACGATTCCGGAGATTGGTGCACTCATTATATATTTTAAAGAATTTTTATAAAAAATTTGTGATTACTTAATTCACGTATTGAAAAAAATTAATTTTTAGCAGAAATTTGTTAACAAAATTTCCATGTTTCTTGCTCCAACATGAGCTGCTTGCACCATGCAAGGAAAATTGCTTACAATTATTCTGACAAGTTACTGCGATTGCAAAGAAAGTTAACTCTAAAATGAGCACAAGAACACTGAAAAATATTTATGATTTTGGGTATTATTTAAAATTCAAGAAAGCCTTACAATTTGAACAATTTCTGCAAAAATATCTTAAAAAATTAACAAAATGACTTCAACCGGCCATTATTTCATTCATAATTTAGATATTATTTAATCTATTAGAGAAACGATTTTAAAACAGAACTCATAAAATTAACAATCTAAAATTAACAAATTTTAATTACTAAGAAATTGAAGTCCTCGTATTATTAATTGGCGGCAGTATATTTTCATTATTATCTTTTTCACAAAAAATATAATTTTTGACTACTTATAAGATGTACAAGTATAAGATGTCTTGAAAATTAACATAAAGAGTACTATTTTGTGGAATTGGTCACGATCGTTAGATTAACCTTGAAGCGAATATTGAACATTAAAATAAATTATTGCGGGTTTATTAGTTTGTAAATAATAATTGAACAACTAATAGAATGGGGAAAATGAAAAATTGTCCGCGATAAAAGTGAGAAATAACTGAAAATTTAAAATCATCCTTCGTTTGACATCCTGATTATATTTTTTCAGCTTATTATTTACATATTTTTCATTGTAGACGAAACTTTACCATTCATTTACGATTGCACATTTTTAACATACCTCCGTTTTCTCTTCTCATATTTACGTCATAATTCATTATATCATATTCCAGAAGCGTTCCTTTTAAAAGATCGCCATCTGGATAAACATCCTTGGTCCAAGGTGGAAGTGCAAGATTCAGAAACTTTTCAGTGTCCAAAACCGTGTAAAGAAGATACATAGCAAGGGCGGAAGTTATGGATTCGCCTGTCCACTTTCTCAAATTATCAATTAAACCTTGGAGTTTGAAATACTCCTTATCTGTGGTTTTCATTGCTTTTACATAATCTTCCAAGTATCTAAAGATGCAAAGTATTATGTTTACATATGGAAACAAAAATCTCAAATATTTCAAATTTTTGTGACTCAAGTTGAAAAAATCCTTCTTTAACAAGAAAATATTCTGTATTTTAAACAGCGAGTAAAATTTTCTTTGAACTTACCGTGAACGGGGGCTAAGATATTTTTTTCTCAAAGGAAGGAGATATTGCACTTAGAAATGCAGAATCAAGGGTGCGCCGCTTTCTCCTACACATGCGCCGCTTAGCCTCAGTTTACGGTTATTATTTCAATTTGAAAAAAACTCACGCTACACATAATTGTGGGTAAAGCAGGACATCCTTTTGTGTTGTTTCAATTTTTGAAGGTATCTCCGCTTCGGGATACAAACCCTTCAAGATAGAGTTCAAAGATTCTTTTGTACGATCGATGTTCGTGCTTCTAGCTTCAACAGACCCGGGAATGTAAGTAGGTCCCAACAAATCTTTGTATATATTACGAAGAAATTTACCTAGATTAATTGCCCTCAATTCGCCACTCTAAATAAAAGAATTCAGAATTAATTTTATCAGTTTAAATACGAAAATGATCAGATTTAATATTATAACGAAGTATAATGTTTTTTACTTGAGATTGTTTTCCAAATCCTGGAGGATCGAAATTATATGTTCGATGTGGATCGTTCTTGTAAACTTCAAGAAAGGGGTCTGCAGCTCGATCTGAATGACGGGCAATCTGAAATTTTTTTTATATTTTATGGCATGATTTAATGAAAATACAGAAGAGGGAGAGATGGGTCAGGAAGAATTGACAGCTTCTCGCTGCCCCATTGCACATCTTCAGCGATCTACCTGTTACTGTCAAAAATTCACCCAAACCCAACGAGGTAGAGACTTTTTGGAGAGAGCTATACAAGATCCCGAAAACACTGGAGTTGAAAGAAGATACTGATAATATCATCCGCTCCAAGGAGTTTTGCGACGACCTCATAACCTCTGAGGAGGAATGCCCATCAATCACTGCCGAAGAGGTGAAAAAAGTAGTTGCTGGTGTTAGGACGCACTATACTGTTACCGAAAAAACACCACTTGAGCATGTGTGGGGAGAGATGTACGACAGACGTGGCTTGAAAAAAAGGTGCAGCAGCGCTGCCGAGAGAACCTGCTAATTGACAGGTGATGTGAGCTTTCGATTCAACCTCTCATAGACCTATCATCTGTCTGTTAAAAAGCTTGAAGGTTCCAGAACATTGTGAGATGTATAGAGAGATTGATGCCCCTTCGGAATACTAGATTCACCATTTCATCTGGAAATTATCGTGTGACAACGAACAACGTCATCTTTCTGAGGGGTGTCTTGCTGGGCGATACCATGAACCCTCTGCTCTTTTGCATCACATTTCTGTCTCCATCTCTCGCACTACGCAATTCTCTTGAAGAACTCTGCGGCGACACCAATCATCGCGAGCATAAGGTCACTCATGTATTTTATAGAGATGACCTGAAGATCTATGCTTCTGGTGTAAACTTCAGAGTGCTTCAAATATCGCCAAAGAGTACACATGAGAGATTGGTGTGGACTTTGGAATGGACAAGTGTGCCAAGATTAATCTGAAGAAAGAAAAGATTACTGGCGTTCCCGATGACCCTGAGCTTGTGGCTTGCAAGCCACACTGTTAAAAGTCCAAGCAAAGAAAGTAGAGTCAATTGTCCAAAACGAGAAGTGCCAAATTTTTTGGAACAATGATTTCCGGATAGCAGCCTCCATTGCACAGTCGAGGCCTGACATCGTTCTCCAAGACATCGAGAAACGAATTATATTCGTGATCGAATTCGAATTCCCGGCCGTGAGACGCGACCATAGGTGTGATTTACCGCGGTTCTACTGAGAGCCGGTGTAATTTATAAATGGCCGTTACTCCCAGCGGGACCTGAATTCTTCGAATTCTTTTAATTCTGTTCCAAAAAAATATGACATAATGCTATGAAGAAAATTGTACTCACAACACTGACGAACTTAATTGTTGATTCAGCGGTCAAAACAGGATTGTATACGACGTTCATAAATATAAGGCCGTGGAACCACCAATTTAACAACATTTTCTTCGATCTTATAAATTTGAACTGGAATCTATAACACTGCATGAAATAAATAAGCATAATACGTTTAATAAAATAAAAAATAGAATAATAACAATAATACTTTTTTTCAAGTTTCTGAACAGTTTTAACATTGAAAATGAAATTTGGCAACATTTGTGGATAACAATTAAAAACGAGAAACGTATTTACTTAATTTTTTTGTGCAGAAATTTATATGAGAATTTCCTGTAAAAATCTGAAAAAATCAATTCGAAATGCTAGCACAATGATTGAGTATCAGGGGGCAATTTTTTTCCCTCTTGAAGCTTAAATCCACATTCGAGGCGGAAATCCCTGCGGATATTCAAAATAGAAGAATTAATTCAAGAAACATAGAAGTTTATTTAGGAATTTTTTGAGTAATTATTTTACATTAAATTTAAGTTTCCTTCTTTTAGTGTTTTTATGAAAATATATTTTTCCATAAGATACATTTGTTATTGTATTTAATAATTTATTACAGCTTCATAAAAATTAACACTTTTTTTTCTGTTGAAATAATTTTTCTATTTTGAATATCGCACCAGTGCTGTTTTTTTTCTGCTGCCTTGAAAATGCAATATTTAACAAATGTAACATATTTATCACAAATGTCGACGATCCGCAGGAACTTTCCGCCTCGAATATGGATTTGAGTTTCCAAGAGAAAAAAAATTACCTTCCAATAATCATTCGTTGCGCTTGCATTTCTAATTGATTTTTTCAGGTGAGTTTTCTAGGTTACATTACCCTGTAGATGAGCCTTAAAATGAGACGTTATAATGTTTTCAATTAATAAATATCTCCTATATGTTTTGTTATCTACTGGCTGGAGGTCCCCCTTGTACAACAAAATTTATTATAATATTAAATACCTAAGCGCACACACCTTTAGGATTTTCAAATGTTTTTCTAAGAGCCCTCTTGTTTTTTTGGAGAAGAAACTGAAGAAACTGTATTGCAATATGTGTTTCTAGTAATATGTTAAATGTAAAAATAATAAAACATTTCAGAAACTTTTTAGCAACGTTGAAAGAGATTAAGCAACATTTTTTTAAATACGCATAAATTCTTTGAGAGCATACACGTGTAGTTTTATCGGAAAGCTGCACATAACTACGACGCGAAAAACATAAAAATTATCAAACGTACGACATTGGTACACATTTAAAAGTTTTGAATTACAATACAACTATTTTAATGTCAGAATATATTTTTTTTTAAATATAGTCTAAACATTTGGACAACTCATGAAGAATATATATATATATATATATATATATATATATATATATATAGGAAGCTTTAGTTTTTCTCTTAATTCGGCATATAGAACATGTATGGCAAAATTAAATTACGTTGTGGTAATTAACTTCTGATAAATTTATTCTAAAATTATAACATAAATTGGCAACAGTGTACCTTTTCTATTTAATAAAAAAGAAACCTAAAAACTAATCATCTTTTAAGCCAGCATTGTTCCAAGTACAAATTATACCAACAAATATTGTAGTTACTAAATTACACTTCTGAGTAATTTTGAAAATTAGTAAAATATTCATATTTAATTTTTTTTGTAAATGCCCTCATTATTTAAGTATTGAAGCGTGGTTTCCAAAAAGTTGTGAAAGGAGGACTGTAACTTTTTTTTAAATGCAACTCCAAAAAACCAATTGAATGATTATTTGTTCATTATTTCACACCTAAAATAGAACGAAAATACCAATTTCAGAGATCATATATCATATGTATTTGTAATTTTAGAACGAAAATGATGTATATCTCCGATCTATGTTGACACGATTCGAAATAAATTTCTGTTGCGAAGAATTAACTAAATAAGTTTTAAAACAACGTTTTTCAATTAAAGTTGCCAGCAGCATATTTTGTGGGAGATTATACAGTGAAATACCTTCATTACGAAACGGTTGAGGTTAAAAATTGGAAACTGGAAATGGTGGTTTTTTATTCAAAGTTACTCACTTTGCCTTTAAATAAATAAGGACAACTGTAAAAGAACATTTTATTTCAACTGAGTAAGGTATTTAGTTGAATTCACTAAATTGTTTAGTTACGTTAATCAAATGATTTTCTAATAAATAATATCTTTCGCTCAACAGATTTATTTGGTTGAATCAACTAAACACGCTCAACTAAATATTTACTTTGAATTCACCAAATTTTTTTCAAGTTTTAACCTTATTAAACATACAATTTGTAAATATTTTCATGGCCTGAGTCTTCTCGAAAACTTGCGCAGAACTACGACGCAGAAATTGTAAAAGTTATCAAACTCACCACTACCGTAAAGATTACGAAATTTTTGAACGAGTTAGTATAATATTTTTAATATTTCCGATACCAAGGATATAAAGTTCATTATCAAAAACCACGTTTCTTCAAGTTTTGTCAAATTCTTTATTTTTCCCTTACACCATGAACCATTACATCTTACAACTACGTGAATTTAAACAATTCTCGATATTATTGAATCAATCTTGATGTTCATTTTGACCATACACCATGAATCAATAAATCGTATAACTACGTAAATTTAAACAAATCTTAAAATATTTTGCCCACTTTTTAAAACATTCTAATATAATTAATTTTTGACGATTTTAATTATAAGTCATTCGGAAAAAATATTTTTAAATATAGCCATGATTGCAGCAGGTTCTGGTGGAAGAGT
>CAKNYM010047523.1:18703-36646 GCA_932195095.1 Andricus curvator | reverse complement strand
GAAGATAACCAACCAAGATTTGGAAAGCATAGAAAGCAAAAAGCATGGAAACTTCTTCTTTTTTAGATCATCGTATTTTACTTTATTTTTTACCAAAAAGTAGGAAGTTGCTTTGGAATGTTCAAACGATTCATAGACGAAACAAAGCATACGTAAGTTTGATAATGAGAAAGGGAGGTTTTTCAAACAGAAATTGAAAGAAAAAATCCAAATTTTATTTAGTTGTTTTGTTACGAAAATAAAAGTTTGCTATCAACAGGGAGCAAAATAAATAGTATGTTTTGTTCGTTATGAAAATTCGTCTAAGAAAATGATCATTTTCCTAATTTCTGTAGTTAGTAAATTCTTTATTGTTTCAGAAAATCAAAATAATCCTCTGGAAAATTCATTTTTATACAATGCAACACAGAAGACGTTTCGTCTCACTTTAGAAATGACAAGAGAATTCTCTAATAAATTTAAGGACTCATAAATAAAAATGTGCTCATAAAAATTCGATACCAAAAATTTGATATACCTAGAGAATGAAAAATATAAATGCAGCACATTTTTAAAATCCTTCAGAAATGTGTGCACGGAAAAAAGTGGATCGTTAAAAAAAACTCTGTGAACCAGCAGCTCTAACTATTTTAAATTGAACTGCAGCTTTTCGTAGGTGAATTTTGTTAAAATTACTATTTCGCATTCAGGTTATTTGAACTGGCTTCTTAAAAAAGTAGGATGAACGATTTCAAAAAGTAGGATGCACTGCACCAGTTGGTAACCGTCCACACTCAGGAGAATAAGAGTTACTATTTCGTGTAGTATGCCGTACTTCTGTGAGGAGTAACTTTGCCGATTTCGCATTGTAACGCATATATATGTATATGTATATATGCACTGCACGCATTCTATACACGATTTATAAATAGATTAGGTCGAAACTTTCGACAACAAAAATGATGCAAAATGTCGATCGATTTGAAAAGGAAAAAATTATTTTATATATGATTACTGCACTTAATTTACGATTATTCTTACACAATTGCACGCATAGAGACTTACTCATATGATCGCACGCTCAAATGCTTTGAAAAATCGCCCCCACTGGGGAATCGAACCCTACCTAACTACCTAAAACCTGTCCTAAACCCTAAATCTAGCGCACGCGTTAGTCAGGTGAGCTACGGAACCGCTTAGATTTTTCTGACAAACTCTGGGTCAAGCGGTTTCTCTGAGAAAAACGTGGCCAGCTAAGAAATTATAATGAATGTTTACTTAAAATTTGTTTAATTAATCTCTTACCGATGATTTCTAAAATTTTTAACGAGCTTGGGAAAAATATTTTGCTTAGACGTATTAACTCACACAGTAAATATATTATTAGTAATTTATATGTATCATATCATAAATTAATTAAAGTACAATTTTTAAAAAGTACATATTCTGTATTATTGAAAATTAAGGCTTGAAAAAATGTTTTCGAATGAAAGTTTTGGAATTTTGATTTTATTATCATCTCACTTTATTTAAAACGCAACGTTCATTTACAAGACTGATATATAAATAAAAAATAGTTTAAACATCGTAATAATATATCAAATGCAAAATCGAAATCACTATTTTAAGATGAAACAAACGTTGAATGGTGATTTAAATTTAAATTTTCTGCACAAATAAAATTTTTCTAATTAGATATGGGAATGCTGAATTAGAATAAAAACTGTTTAAAACAAACAAAAAATATTTGGTTCCGAAGAATTAATATTAGGGTGCACAGTCTTCCCCTGTTTTTCTTAGTTTCCCCTTTTTTCTTGAAATTCCCCTTTTCCCCCCTATTCTCAAAAACCTTCCCCCTTTTCCCCTTTTCTCTTTAAATATACGATATTTGAAATTGTACCCATTATTGAAAAATAATTAAAGCAATTATATCACTTAAATAAATTATTTATGAATAAATAAGGTACACGTTCCAATTGCAGACCATTAGAAATTAATATCTTAAACAAATTTGAAGATGGAACATTTTAAAGCAAGTTGAAAATGTGAAAAATGCAGACAGAAGTTATTATCAAATATAAAATTGGAACAGTTACAAAATATACATTATTTTTTAAATAAGTATTAGAAGATTAATACATTCTATTTGATATGTACAAAGTTAAATACCTAATTAAAAAATGGAATATTCCAAACTCATCAACTGCAATTTTAAATGTTCTGACTTGAGCAATTTTTAACTTTTTTGAAATCTTTACTTGAAAATTTAACTATTGTTGAAACTTTTTTTTGTTGAAAATTAATTTTTTTTAAAATTACAATTGAACTATTCCATTTGTGTTTGAAAATTGATCTTTTTTAGTCGGAAATTCAACTATTTAGTTGCAAGTTCAAATTTCGTTCAAAAATTATATTTTTTGGCTGAAAGTTGGTTAAAAATGTAACTATTTGGTTGAAAATATATTTATTTTGTTGAAAAGCTGTCTTTTTGGTTGAAAATCAAACTACTTTTTTAAAAATTCACTTTTTCAAACTGAAAATTGCAGTTTTTGATTGAAAATTATTTTTTGTATTGAAACCTTTTATTTTTGAGTTAAAAATTCGAGTGTATTGTAGAAAGTACATTTTTTGGCACGAAAATTCAATAATTTGTTATAAAACTGGTTATTTAGTTTGAAAATTAGTTTCTTGAAATTAAAATGTAGCAATTCCATTTTTGGTTCAAAGTTGATCTTTTTTATTTTGAAAACTCAAATATTTGGTTAAAAATTTTTGTAATCTGTTGAAAATTCGTGTTTTCGGATTAAAGATTCAACTGTTTTGTGGAAAATTCAATAGTTTGGTGAAAAATTCAACTAATTGGTCGAATTTTGAACAACTTTGTTAAAAATTCATTTCTTAGTTAAAAATTCATCATTTTAGTTAAAGTTTTTTCTTGTTCGTTGAAAAGTAGGTTTTTTAACTAACAATTGTAATGTTTGGTTGAAAATTAACTTTTTAATTATTAATTTATATTTTCGTGTTGAAAAATCAACTGCATTGTAGAAAATTCTTCATTATGGCTTCAAAATTCAACAATTTGAAAGAAAATTCAGTTTTTACAATTGAAAATTAATTTTTTGAAACGAAAATATAACTATTCGATTTTTGGTTAAAAACTGATGTTCTTAATTCAACAATTCAACTATTTTGTTCAAAAATTATCTTACTCCTTGAAAATTTAAAATTGCGAAAGTTATAAATAAATTTCTTGCTCAGTTACAATTTTTTTGAAAATGTGCAAAAACATGTTTTTTTTTTGGATTGAGTCATATGCACACATTTAAAAAAAGGTGAATATGTCGAAACTGAAATTTATTCAGCTTGAACCAAAGAAACATTTTTTTATTCTTCTTTTTCGGAAAAAAATGTTTGTCGAGAATTAGGATTTTTGGGATTTCATATATTTTTTTGCGATTTTCGAACGTTATAAATACCACGAAAAAAATGTTTCCCATGCATAAGAAATAATAAAATGTTTCTTTGGTTCAAGCTGACTCAATTTCAGGTTCGAATCAATCCAAAAAATATGTTTTTGTATATTTTCAAAAAATGTTAAATAAGGCAAATTTTTTTAATTAGAAAAAAACTTTAATTGTAAATTTAAGAAAGAGAACAGAAGATATTAACCGATTTCAATCGTTTTAAATTTACATTGAAAGTATTAATTATAGTTAGGATGAAATGCCAAATCTTGTAAAGAAATATTTATGAGAACGATGTTAAACATATCAAAATTGTGTATTTAACTAATTTTATTTTTTCCCGGACTTTTTTATTTCACTCTGGATGATGGATTACAAAATATTTAAAAATGTAACATTTCTTACGAAAAAGTTGTTTATTCTTTTGACATATGAAAATAAATGTTTAATATTTCCCCTGTTTTACCCTTTTTTGAGCTCCTTTTACGCTGTGATCCCTGTAATATTAAAGATCGCGATATCACAGTAGTATGGTAGATTTTATTGTTGTTGAAAATCTGAAAAAAAATGAGAAAATATTTTTTTTTCTCATGAAATGGTAGTAATTTCTACAAATATCAATGTGAAAATGTTGAGAAAATTATTACTACGTTAAAATTGGAAATTATTTTGAACAAAAATTTGATTAAAAAATTATTTTTTAATTATTGTTTCAAAAAATGATATGTCGAAAACAATGTATTATTCTACTAAAAAAAATTCTTCCAAATAATATAATATTTGAAATTGTAAGTAAGTTCAGTGGCACAACTAGAAACGTGTAGGCCCCCTCCGCAACATTTTTTAGGCGGTCCGTCTGAAATTAAAAAAGAAGGACGACTTATAACTTGCTTATCAGTAAAACAAAAGATTTTCGCTTCTCAATCTATAAGACAGACCCCGCACTGACATTTTACAAAATTAAATAAATTATCGGAAACTATTTTATAATGTTTTCTCTTTTATCATAATATTAGTTGAGATAATTATTATAAATGAACATAGTGAATAACTCTACTTCATACTTCAATACTGTTTTGTTGTTTTTTTACAAAATTTTCAGAATTTAAAAATATTCTGAAGAATTAAATATGAAAAGAATACTTTGTTTTTACATTATTTCTACTATGGAATTTTCTGCTTATGGTATTTTTAATTTCTTATAATTAATATATCATAGTAGAAATAATGAAAAAAAAAGTATTCTTTTTATATATAATTCTTCAGAATATTTTTAAATTCTGAAAATTTTGTACAAAACAAAAAACCAGTATTGAAGTATAAAGTTGAGTTATTCACTATGCTCATTTATAATAATTATCTCAACAAATATTATGATAAAAGAGAAAACATTATAAAATAGTTTCCTATAATTTATTTAATTTTGTAAAATGTCAGTGCGCAGTCTGTCTTATAGATTGAGAAGCGAAAATCTGTTGTTTTACTGATAAGCAAGTTAGAAGTCGTTCTTCTTTTTTAATTTCAGACGGACCGCCTAAAAAATGTTGCGGAGGGGGCCTACACGTTTCTAGTTGTGCCACTAAACTTACTTACAATTTCAAATAGTAAGGCTAACAATCACGCGCAGTGCTTATTGCAATGCGAAAAAGCAAATCGAACTCACTTGCAAAAGTCAAACTCACAATTCTTTGCTTACTATGAAAATTAGTTATTCATTCAGTTTACATGTTCAAATGTACTATTTCAAATAGTTATTGAAGCTACTTGTTCTAGTAATCTTTCTTTTTACAATTTGAAGTAGTAATGCTGACTTTAGACTTTGTATATTTTGAGACCACTATCTCATTCAGTATCAAAAACTATTTGAATTGTTTCTTGTACAATGCGAACAAGTAAACTTCAAGTTAACAATACAGAAAAGTGAATCTAACTATCTACTTTTTTCCGTGTGTGTATGTGTTTGAAAAACATTATATTTATATAGCTGAGGTACATTAGCTACATAATGACAATGCCAAGGAATCAAGAACGGAAAGAAAACCTGTTTCACGCATAGTATTTTTCATGGGCTTTTGAATATTTTATCTTGTAGCTATAGCTTCAAAAATTATTATTTTTAATACCTCGGAACTTCTGGCTGATACAGAAAAAATTAGAAGAAAAGTGACAAGTTGAAGAAATGAAAATAAAACACTGAGTTTTTTATTTCTTATTTAAATCGCATTCTTTTAGGTGACTTTGAACAATATTTTGAAGTTCCATGTAGTGCACTTATTATTATTTTCTAGATAATTTGGAAAAATACAGTCAACAAATCAGGTGCTTTACTGATAAGAAATTACTATATAAGAACTCATCAAGCTTAAGGCATGAAAAGTCCTTACGTTGTTTCCTGGTATTTTTTGTCATTAGAAAGTTATGAGGTATTTTAAATAATTTTTGAAGCCAACTGGACATAGGATATTTGCTGAGTTGACATTTTTTTACAGATATGTATAAAACTTTTTTGTAGCGGATTTATATCAGCAGAGTCTCTAAATGTATCAGAAAAAATATCTTACCAATTCTAAGCTATTATAAAAATTTTTTTGTTGAAAACAGGGTCAAAAGAATAAATATATTTCGTGGAGTAGTAGTGAATATAAAAACCTTTCTACATTTGAGATAATTTAATTTTCCAAAAAAGACGGAGGATCAAAGTTGCATTTTTGAGTTTGATTATGCATATGTATACCTTTCTTGTGCGCATTATCAAGCCTATTCTTTTTAGAAACACAAAAAATTGACATGTAATTCATTTACTATAGAAGATAACAAAATTTTAGTAACAGGTGTACGGGAATTTTCAAAAAGCCAATTTTTTAACTTACCACCGTTTTCTTTTTTCATTTTGTCTTTATCATTCATTATATCATGTTCAAGAACTAATGCTTTTAAAAGATCGCCATTTGGATAATAATCTTTGGTCCAATCTGGCAGTGTAAGATTCAGAAACTTTTCACATTCCAAAGTCGTGTAAAGTTGATACAAATTAAGCGGCTTATACATGTTGAATCCCGTCAACGTAGACAATTTATCAATGGAACCTTGTAATTTTTTGATCTTTCCGTTTGCGTTTTTCCATGATGCGACATAATCGTTTACGTATCTAAATATACAAAGAATGATATGTAAATTGATTTAATAATGGCTGAAATAGTTATTCATTATTTTGATTTGGAAGAAACTGACTCAGGACATAATTGTGGGTAAAGCAGGACATCCTTTAGTGTAGGATCAAATTTTGTAGGTATCACGACTCCTGGATACAAACCCGTCAGAATAGAGTTTAAAGATTCTTTTGTACGAGTAATATCCGTGCTTCTAGCTTCAATAGATCCGGGGACGTATTTGGGTGCCAACAGATCTTTGTATGTAGTAAGAAGAAATTTACCTAGATTAATTGCCCTTGCCTTGCCACTCTAAGGGAAAGAATGTATAACAAATTTTTTAAGTTTGCATACGAACATTATCTAAAATAATATTGTGGTCAAATTTAATGCTTCTTACTGCCGATTCTTTTCCCATTCCTGGAGGATCGAAATTGTATGTTTTATGCGGATCATTCTTATAAAGTTCATTAAAGGATGTTGGAGCTCGATCTGAATGTCGGGCAATCTGGAATTTGTAATCGTTAATGGCAGGAGATAATGAAAACGGTAAAAACGTAAATTTGATTATATTTATATTTGTACAATCCATTTCAGAGAAGATGATGTAAGAGGAAGTTTTTTAAATTCTCTTCTATTCAAAATGGACATGGTGCTATTAACTTGATTATATTTTATTTTTTATTATATTTTCGAGAAAAAACATTTCAGAATCACGTGATATTTATAGGGTCAAAGTCCTTGGGGTCCCCGAATCTAAATCTGATGTTGGATTTGCAAAACTCAAAAAGGCGGATCCAATACGGCGGACATGAACGATTAAAAATGTCCGGAACTTGATCAAATTGGTGATACTTAGGTTTTTGGAGTCGCTGGATCAAAATCTGATGTTGGATGTAAGCTAAATGTAAATTATACAAAAAATGAGTCGAAATAAGTGCTAGTGTGAAGTGAGTCCAAACAAATGAATCCTGCTCTAGAGCAGATTATCCGGTAAAGTTCTAAACATTTTTGATAATTTTGGTCTGCCAGATTAGATCCGCCATTTTGAACTTTGAGAATATAACAGCTGATTGCAATTCAGCGATCCCAAAGACATAAGTATCATCAACTTTATCAAGGTTAGAACATTTTGAATCATTCATGTCCGCCATATTGGATTCGCCATTTTGAATTTTGAAAATCCGAAATTAGATTTAAATTCAGCGACCCCAAAAACCTTAATATACTCAAGCACAATTAAATCGCATCAAGTTAAATAATTTTCATGTGAAACGCCCACATATGTGTCATGTTGTAAAAGTGGCTATGATGTTTTTGTCAGCTGGTGCCGAAAATTCGATAATGAACATGGTTCGTTTCTCGAAGTCAAGGAGAACTATGTCCGACCTCGGGGTGCGCAACAGAAACAATTGTCGAGAATATGAAGTTCCATCATATGCGTCACTTCTCATTTTCGACAATTGACTCTATTTCCCTAGGAGCGTTTGGCGGAGCGGTGACAGAGATGGTAATAAAGCACTCTGAGTAACGCATTGTGCCTTTGGATGTAGGTCTTCAATTTGGGGGATTTAAGGAAAGAAAACGTTAGCTCATATGATATCGACAGATCCTTCACATTTTTGTGGGAGATGCCGTGCATCCTCTTGTCGAGGAGCTGTTCGCGGAACTTTTTCTCCTTTACTTTCTTAATCTGGGCCTTCAGGAGCAAGTACTCAAGATGGATAAGATTTGATGCATTCCGGTCACCCTTGATATTGAAATCAAGGCCGACTGTTTCAGTAGCCTTCTCTGCTGCTTTGTACAGAAACGCTCCTTTGCCCACTTCGTACTTCCTCACCATTTTAAGAAGAGGGTCTCGTCCATTTGCGACTATATGTGCTGTACCCAGAATAATCCTGTTGTGAAGACATTCAAGATACAGTATTCCGCGACCACCTTGATCGCGTGAGATGTAATGTCGTGGAACAGAAGACTTAAGTTGCATGCTTTTGTTCATGTGCATAACCTTTCGGGACCCGATAGCGAGGGATCTCAGCTCGTCCTTCGTCCATGAAACTACTCCAAATGAATAGAGTACTACTGGGACGGCAAGCATGTTCGTCGCAGATACTTTGTTCCTCGCCGAGAGTTTGGAAGACCAAACCCGTCGGAAGGGACTTTCGTTTCTGCTTTGGAGAGTATCCTTTATAGATTTCACGTCCTAAATGCGGCTCTGTGGCACGCCCAGGTATGTATAGGTCTCTCCAGCACCAAGGTGTTATATAGCGCTCCTGTCGACGACCTCAGGGTCTCCGGGGATGCCATTAAGTTTCCTTCGCTTCAAATAAACCATCCATCATTTTTTTAACACAAACTCTGTTCCAATCTCCTGAGTGTGTTTTTCGACAATTTCTAGAGCTAGATGTAGTTGCTCTTTATTTTTAGCATAGATATTAAGATCATCCATGTAAAATACATGAGTGACCTCATGCTTTCGATTTCCAGGTTTTTCACAGAAGTACCCTTCGGAGTTGCGAAGTGCGAGAGACAGTTGCAAAAATGTGAGGCAAAAGAGGAGCGGGCTCATGGTGTCGCCCTGAAAGACACCTCTTTGAAAGGTGACGGTGTTAGTTGTCACACGATGTCTTCCAGATCAGATAGTAAATTTGGTTTTCCAAAGCGGCATCAATCTCTCTATGCACCTCACGATGCGCGGATCAACCTTTAAGCCTTACAACAGACAGATGATAAGTCTGTGGGAGGTCTATTGCAGGTCCAAAAAAATGTGACAGAATGCTATGAAAAAATTTGTACTCACCACACTGACGAACTTAACTGTTGAAATAGCGGTCAAAACAGGATTGTAAACGACGTTTATGAATGTAAGGCCATAGAACCACCAATTTAATGACATTTTCTCCGATCTCATAAATTTGAACCAGAATCTATAACAATGTACCAAATTAATAATGATAAGTTTAATAAAATGAATAAATGAAATAAAATAATAAAAATAGTATTTTTAATGAATAGATATCTGCTGCATGTTTCGTTATCTACAGGTGGGAGGCCTCCCTTGTACAAAAAATTTATTATAATTTGAAATACATAAGAGCACACACCTTCAGGTTTTTAAATGTTTTTCGAAAAGCCCTCTTGTTTTTTTGGAGAAGAAACTGAAGAAAATGTATTGCAATATGTGTTTCTAGTAATATGTTAAATGTAAAAAGAATAAAACAGTTTAGAAACTTTTTGATAACGTTGGAAGAGGTTAGGCAACATTTTTTTAAGTACGCATAATTTCTTTGAAAGCATATATAGTTTTATCGGAACGTTGCATATAACTGCGACGCAGAAAACATAAAAATTATCAAACGCACGACATAGGTACACGTTTAAAAGTTTTGAATTACAGTACAAGTATTTTAATTTTAAAAGCTATTTTTCTCTAAATATAGTCTAAAAATTTGGACTATTCATGAAGAAATAACTTAATACTTGATTTATGTATGATCAAACACTAGCAATTTTTTATTTTTGCTTCCTCATAGAGGAAGCTTTGTGATGGTAACATTTTCCAAAAATTTTAAATTCATTTAATTGAACCTTCCCCAATTTAAAAATGTCTAATACAATGTCCTAAGCAATTGTCCGGATGTGTGTGTATGGATGAGTGTGTGTGAATGTGTGGATGTGTGTGGATGTCACGCTTTTTTGTGAACACGATAACTGGAAAACGGTCGCAGAAAAATTAATGAAATTTGGAGGGCTTATTTTCCCGACTAATATCTTGAAAGTGACCGAAGGATTCCTAAAAATATTTGTTGCATTTTTTATGAGCACTTAATAATATTTGAAAAATGGGGTTTTTATAGTAAAACTTTTTTCATTAACATAATTCAAAGTTAATGTAAGAATATAAAAGATTCCTTGGTTCGAGACGAATCGATTGACTTATAATATTAATATATTTTATTAAAGCGTAGGGAAGTTATGGTAATTTATATATTTTGAAAATCGGTTTGTTATAGTAAAACTTTTTTCATTAACATAATTCAAAGTTGATGCAAGGATATAAAAGATTCCTTGGATCTAGAAAAATCGATTGACCTATAATATTGGAATATTTTATTAAACCGTAGGGAAGTTATGGTACTTTATATATTTTGAAAATCGGTGTTTTATAGTAAAACTTTTTTCATTAGCATAATTCAAAGTTGATGCAAGAATATAAAAGATTCCTTGGTTCGAGACGAATTGATTGATCTATAATATTGATACATTTTATTAAAGCGTAGGGAAGTTGTGGTAATTTATATATTTTGAAAATCGGTTTTTCATAGTAAATCTTTTTTCATTAACATAATTCAAAGTTGATGCAAGAATATAAAAGATTCCTTGGTTCGAGACGAATCGATTGATCTATAATATTGATACATTTTATCAAAGCGTAGGGAAGTTGTGGTAATTTATATATTTTGAAAATCGGTTTTTTATAGTAAAACTTTTTTCATTAACATAATTCAAAGTTGATGCAACAATATAAAAGATTCCTTGGTTCGAGACGGATCGAATGACATACAAGATCAAAACATTTTATTAAAGAGTAGGGAAGTTATGGTATTATATATATTTTTAAAATCTATTCTTATAGTAAAAATTTTCTCATTCTCATAATTTAAAGTTGATGCGAGAATAGAAAAGTTGTATTGGTTCAAGACGAATCGATTGACCTATAACATTGATACATTTTATTGAAGAGTAAGGAAGCGATGGTAATGCATAATATTTAAAAACACGGGTTTTTATAGTAAAACTTTTTTCACTAACAGAATTCAAAATTGATGCAAGAATGGAAAAGATTCCTTGATTCAAGGCAAATCGATTGGTTTATAATATTGGTACACTTTATTAAAAATTGAGAAAGTTATACTCATTTATAATATTTGAATCTGTTTCAAACCAAAAAACTTTTTTCACTGACATAATTCAAAGTAGACGCATGAATAGAAAAGACTGTTCGCTCATAAATGTTCAAATAAAATAATTCAGACAAATTTGTTCAAAACTACGTTACGCTAGGATGCGTATTTTTAGTTTAAATTGTAAAAATAATATTGAAAGTAAACAAATTAAATTTCTGGAAGTTTAGATTTTGGATAAATTCGAGTGCGAAGCACGAGATACGTGATGAGAATGTGTTCGTTAAAGCCAAAGGAGCTTTAACAAAAAAGAATTCACAATCACCAAATTACAGTTGTCGATGCTTTGACACCCAAATTAGAACGAAAATACCAATTTCAGAGATCATAGATCAGATGTATTTGTAATTTTAGAACGAAAATGATGTACATCTCCGACCTATGTTAATACGATTCGCAATAAATTTCTTTTGCGAAGAATTAACTAATTAAGTTTTAAAACAACGTTTTTAAATAATGTTGCCAGCAGCGTATTTTGTAGTAAATTATACAATAAATTACCTTTATTATGAAACTGTTCAGGTTAAAAATTGGAAACTCGAAATTTCGTCATTTTTTATTTAAAGTGAAGCACTTTGCCTTTAAATAAATAAGGGCACCTTTGAAAGCACATTTTATTTTAGTACAGATAAGTGAAGTATTTGGTTGAATTAACTAAATTGTTAAGTTACATTCACCAAACAATTTTATAATCAATAATATCTGAAATAAATAGTTACTTCGTATTCACCTGATTAATTCGTTGCGTTTTTAAAAAGAACCAAATGTTCACTTGCGTTGACAAAACGTTTTCCTTTCAACAAACAGACTAGGTTAAACAAACTGTTTTGGGGAATCAACTAAATTTTTTTCAAGTTTTAACCTTATTGAACATAAAATTTGTGAATATTTTCATGACCATAGTCTTATCGGAAAGATACGCAGAACTCCGACGCAGAAATTGTAAGAATTATCAAACTCACCACTACCGTAAAGATTGCGAAATTTTTAAACGAGTTGTTATAATATTTTTAATATTTCTGAAACCAAGGATATAAAGTTCATTATCAAAAACTACGTTTCTTCAATTTTTTTCAAGTTCTTTATTTTACCCTTACAAAATGAACCAATACATCTTACAACTACTTGAATTCAAACCATTCTCGATATAATTGAATCAATCTTAATGTTTATTTTATCCATACACCATGAATCAATACATAGTATAACTACGTTAATTTAAACCAATCTTAAAATGTTTTGCCCTTTTTTTGAAATGTTTTAATATAATTAATTTTTGACGATTTTAATTATAAATCAGTCAGAAAACATATTTTTAAATATAACCATGATTGCAGCAGGTTCTGGTGGAAGAGTTGTAATACCCATTAAACTTCGATCTTTGTCACATTGCAGCTCAAGGCCAGATGGAATAACATTTTTCATCAGTCTGGAAAATTGGTCTAATGGACACAATGTTTTACATCCAGGAATCGTTAAAATGTTCATCTTTTCTGGGATGCCCAAGTAATAATTGACCTGAAAATATTATTTCATTGATTTTTAAGATACTTACAAATAGAAAGCTTAAAAAAATTATATTCGAATGAAATAACTATAAATGAATACAGACATACCAACACGTAATAATCTTTACCAATAAGATGTAATTCAATAAATACAGCACTTGAAAATTGGGGTGCATGTGGATAGTAAACACCTAAAGCCTTGAGAATGGCAACAACGTTAAGATCATAACCGACGTTTAACACAAGTTTTCGGTTTTTATCCATTTTTCCACTTCTCACAGACTCCATATCTTCTTTGAATTTTTTGATCAACCTACCTAAAAGAGATTATATGAATATATTACATTTTTTACTTTATTATCACAGAAATCGATGAAACAAAAAAAGTAATAACTAAATTTTGGATGAGTCCCCTGTCACCTCAACTTCCAATATATAATCTTTACTATTTACAAATTATATCTCAGTTTGGTTATCGTTAGAATTCCAAAAAATACATATTCTCTTTATTGTTGTTTTGAAAGTTTATTCTTATGAACCTCATTTTATTTTGCTTCCTCAACTTATTATTAATTGCAGATACGATAAGCGACATATGTACACCAGATATCGTAACTACACTTTCACATTGAAAACTTAGAATAAATAATAATTTTAGATCACTAGATGGAAAATAACCTTCCTCCTTCCTTCTCTTCTTCTCCATCTTACCCAACACTCCCTTCACCCATGCTACTGCCCTTTTGTCCCCCCTTTCATGCATCAATACCACCATGCTTATCCCACTCCTTTCCACCTCTACGCACTCCTCCAACCTGTTCTCCACTCCTGCATCCCCCTTCCCACACAGTTCACACATCCTCTTCTCCCTAGAGAGCCAGTACCTATTAAAACCCTCCATGCACCCACATCTCATCCTCGCTATAAGCTCCTGACTTCCTTTCTCTCCTCTCTCACATAAATATTGCGCTCTTGCCCTTGGCATAATCCACACATAGTTCCCATTAAACCTTGTTTCTCTTATTCTCTCTTCCCCTGCTGTCTTCTCTCTCTCCATGCTGTTTTTCTTAACCAACTCATATACCTTCCTTCCTCATGCATCCTTCTCAATTCATCATTATGCAGTCCATTCGTTCTAAAATACCTTTCTCTTTCAACCTCCATCTTCCCAACCCCTCTCCTGTTATCCTTCTCCCACAAACACTCCCTAACGAGCTTACTTCCCCTTCTTCCAAAAATTTCTCCTCATATTTACACGCCCTACTCCCCGCAAGAATCCCTACACTCGTTCTCCCTCTCTCCCTCCTGAAAATATAATTAGACGTGTTCCTTGCCAACCCTAGTGTCCACTTTACATACCACTCCTGTGTCCTATTTACCTCTTAACTTTCCTTCCACCCCCCACACCTCTACTCCATGCGATAGCACACTCATCACTAGTGAGTCAAACAATTTCATCCTCCTTCCAAAATCATCTGCGAATAACTTCTTTCCCAACCCGAAACCTGCCTCATCACCACATTTGCCTACCTCACTCTCTCTTTTATGTGACCGTCCACTCCTCCATTCCTCCGAAACAAGAAGCCCAGGTACACAAACTCTTTCACCTCCTGCACCGCCTTTCTCTTCCACTTCCACTTCCACTCCCTTCCCTTATCCCTTGCCCCTTCTTTTCTGAACACCATAACCTTGGACTTTTCCGTATTCAGCTCTAACCTGTCCTTATCCAGGTATTTTCTCAACCTCTTCATTATCTCCTTTAAGGCCTCCTTGCTTCTTGCTAGCAACACTATGTCATCTGCATACGCTAGTGACCAAATTCTAACCCCTCCTATCCTGACTCCTCCTGCGATCCCGGCCTCCAGCTTACTTTCCATATCCGCAATTAAAATCGCAAAAAGCGTTGGGCTAAGCGGACACCCTTGCCTTAACCCCCTGTCCATCCAGAATCCCTCCGAAATCTCCTCCTCTCCTCTCACCTTATCTTTAGTCTCTTCATATATCTCCCTTACCCTCTCGATCAGACCTCTCTCCACTCCCCTATCTTCCATCGCCTCCCATAACGTCCCCCTATCCACCGAAGGAAACGCACCTTTCAGATCCAAAACCAACGCGTACACTCTCGACCCCTTCTTCGCTAATTCTCTATCCACCACGTGCTGCAGAACGTAGATATTGTCGATAGTACTTCTACCAGCCCTTAAGCCCGCCTGCGTCTCCGGCAATATTCCTTTCCCCTCGACATCCTTCCGCAGCCTCTCCACCACCACCATCGCGTATACTTTATACGCCGTATTAATTAGCGTAATCCCTCTATAATTTTCCTGTCTATCCCTGTCTCCTTTCTTATACAGTGGTACTATTAATCCTTCTCTCCACCCTCTTGGGAATCCCTTCCCCTCCATACCTTCTTCACTACCTCCTTCAGCCTCTCCCTAACCTCTTGTGTACTAAACAGCCATGCTTCGTTCTCTACCCCAACCAGCCCTGCTGATTTTGACCTTCTTAACTTCCTTATCTGTTTCTCTATCTCCTCGTCATTCAACTCCTCCATCTCTGCCTCCCCCGTTCTTCTACTCCCATCATCTCTCTTCCTTGAATCTGAGCCCTGGAATGATTCTTTAAAAAACTCCCTCCACTCCTCACTCCCTTTCTTCTCGCTTATCCCTACTCTACTTTCCTAAACCTATTTATTATCTTGCAGACGTTCTCCTCTGTCTTAACATTGCCTAGCTCCTATTCCAGATCTTTCTCCTTTTAGTAGTCAATATAAAAACCTTTCTAGATTTGAGATAATTTAATTTGCCAAAAAATACGGAGAATCAAAGTTTCATTCTTGAGTTTGATTATGCATACGTATACCTTTTTTTGTTGCATTATCAAGCCTTTCTTGTAGATACACAAGAAATTGGCATGTAATTCATTTATTATAGAAGCTAATAAAATTTTTAATAAATGTGTATGAGAATTTTCAAAAAACCTGCGGGAATTGTACAGAAAATGCGCGGGAATTTTATGCGACCACTGGACACTCTGCAGCGCTTTGATACTCTGGGTTTTTGTGTGATTCATATATTTTTCATTGATGATTAAGCTTTATTAGTGCTGTGTAATTGCCAATTTTTTTACTTACCCCCGTTTTCTTTCATCATTTTGTTGTTATCATTCATTATATGATGTTCAAGAACTAATGCTTTTAAAAGATCGCCATTTGGATAATAATCTTTGGTCCAATCTGGGAGTTTAAGATTTAGAAAATTTTCACATTCCAAAGTCGTGTAAAGTTGATGTAAATCAAGCGGCTTATACATGTTGAATCCCGTCAACGTAGACAATTTATCAATGGAACCTTGTAGTTTTTTTATCTCTCCGTGTGCTTTTTTCCATGCTGCTACATAATCATTTACGTATCTAAATATACAGATAATTATATGTATATTAATTTATTAATGACTGAAATAATTATTTATTATTTTAATTTGGAAGAAACTCACTCAGGACATAATTGTGGGTAAAGCAGGACATCCTGTAGTGTAGGATCAAATTTTGTAGGTATCGCCACTCCTGGGTACAAACCCGTCAGAATAAAGTTTAAAGATTCTTTTGTACGATCAATATCTGTGCTTCTAGCTTCAATAGATCCTGGGACGTATTTAGGTGCCAACAAATCTTTGTATGTAGTACGAAGAAATTTGCCTAGATTAATTGCCCTTACCTTGCCACTCTAAGGAAAGAAATTATAACAAATTTTTTAAGTTTACATACGAAAATTATCTAAAATAGTATCGTGGTCAAATTTAATGCTTCTTACTGTCGATAACTTTCCAAATCCTGGAGGATCAAAATTATATAATTTATACGGATCATTCTTATAAAGTTCAATATAGGATGTTGGAGCTCGATCTGAATGGCGGGCAATCTGAAATTTGTAATCGTTAATGGCAGGAGTCAAGGCCATGTGACGAGTGGGTCACGTGACCGGATTCCTATCTTACCGACACTTTTTTTATTTGTAAACTTATTTTCACACGAATAGCCACATCGAGTTGAAGATTTGGGATAAATGAGAAGCACTAAGAAAAGGTGGGTCTGGTCTTAAATTTTAATTATCATGAAAAAAGCAAAAAAAAATTATTTACAAAAAAACTTTTTTCATAATTATGAAAATTTAAGACCAGACCCACCTTTCATAGTGCTTCTTATTTATTATCCCAAATCTTCAACTCGATGTGGCTATTCGTGTGAAAATCAGTTTACAAATAAAAAAAGTGTCGGTAAGGTAGGAATCCGGTCACGTGACCCACTCGTCACATGGCCTTAATAAAAATGATAAAAAAGTATATTTGATAATACAGGGCTCGGAACGGGTTACTTTTTAGTAACTTAGTTACTTTTTTGATCCGCGGTTACTAAAACGTTACTTATTTTATGAAAAGGTTACTTTTGGTTAAATTTTTTGTCCGAAATAACAAAATGAATTAATTCAATAATCGTATTACTTAAAAACTCATGAAAAATGGAAAAATTCAAATTTTTTCAGTAAATTTGGCACTTTAGAGCCGGAAAATTAGGGAAAAGCAATAAAATAATAATTAGTTCGTAAGTAAAATGTATAAGAAGGGCTATAAATTAAATTATTATGAATCCTGATAAAAGTCGCAATTTAGCTAAAATTGCTAGTTTTTAATTGAAAATTTAAATCTTTTTTGTTGAAATTTCAGTTAAAAATTCATCTTTTTTGGTAGAAAATTAATCTTTTTTAAATTAAAATTTAAAATTCAAAGATTTTTTCGGGTTTCAATCGTGTGCGAAACTATGAATGTTGCCGACGTTTCGTGAACATTGCAGTTCACTTCTTCAGGGCCCTGAAGAAGTGAAC